>PVKA01034843.1:0-23163 GCA_004027165.1 Ctenomys sociabilis | reverse complement strand
GATCCTGTGTTTCATCTCCAAAAGTTCAGTAGTCTTGGTAACCACTGCTGCTGTAGAGAAGCTGCCAGTGGCCACGGTCCCAGTGCCCAAGCCGCTCACCACCCTCTGTCTCTCAAAACCATGCTGCCCACCAGCCTTCTTCCTGGGGGACAATCTATAGCTGGCCTCTGAGACACTGACCCTGACCAGGCCGATGATGCTTGACCCCCCAGCCACCTCTCCTGAGCCAGCCCTTGCAGATGCAGCTCAATGAGCAGAGGAGCAGCTCAGCCTTGACCCCATCCCCTCCAGCCACTCCCACCATCTACCCACCCCCACAGCTGGCAGGGGCCAGAGATTAGTACCTACCCTGACCCGTTTTCTCTAACTTAGGGATTAGCACATGTTGAGTCCCTTTTTTCCTTGAAGGCCTAGGCTCAGGGGAATGGAGAGCCTTGGGTCTTTCTCTGAGAAATCAGCCTAGGTAGAGATAGTACTGGGAGACGGTGAAGGCAGTAATCAGGGCTTTTCATATCCTGCCTGAAATATGCTAATATAGGAAAGCTCAGATCACTTCCAGATAATTTCCTAGTCCACTCCCGATATCACAGAAAAATCTTCAAAAGTGAAAAGAGGAGGCTGGGGAGATAGCTCAGAAGTCTAAGCACCTGCTTGGCAAGCTCAAGGATCGGGGTTCCATCCCGGGTACTGAATGCCTTGCTGGCCCTGGTCCCCCCCCCCCTCCCCGCCTATGTCCCAGCCACAGAAACTGGGTATGGTGGCAGAAGAGAGACCCTGTACCAAACAAACAAATAAATAAATAATTGCTTTTTAAAACAGTTGAGAGAGGGACAGACTTCAGGCCCTAGAAATAAACTCACAAAGGCTTCCTCCTTTGTGAGTTTAGTAGTTGAGAGTGCAGCAATGGCCCGGAAGTAAAATGAGACTCAATTAAAATTGCAAATGCTTCCCCTGCAGGCACAGACCTGGGGGAAGGGCAGCTCCCACCCTCCTGGCCCTCCTTACAGATATGGGGGGGGGGAGGACCCTGGGTAGAGTCTCCCTCAGGTTTGTTCCCGAACCAAGCCTTGCCTTCCCTGTGGGCCTTGGGGACCCTGGAACATTGACTGTCCCCAGCAGGGATGTTTTCCCAGCTCCAGAGGCTCCAAGAGCTCCCCCCATGCCCTCCCCACGTGCACAGCACAGGGTGGCTCTGCTGTCTAGTCACTAAATACTGCCCATCAGCTGGGCGTGGTGGCGTGTTGTAACTCAAAAATCAGATGACAATGAGGCAAGTCCAAAAGAAAAGAACTGGGCGTGGTGGCGTGTTGTAACTCAAAAATCAGATGACAATGAGGCAAGTCCAAAAGAAAAGAAGCGCTTTATTTTAGGTGGTACCCACCGGGTAGCCTCTCCATGCGAGAAGGAGGAGGGCCCCCCGAGGGCTGGGCAGCAGGGCTTTTATGCCCTAAAACCGCAAGCTGGGAGGGGTAAGCAAGCATCGTCACAGAAGCTAAAATAGCCATTAGGGGAGTACGGGGACAATTTGATTGGGGAAACATTTTCAAATTTGGGCTAGGGCGTATACATTGGGAGGGGTCAGTAAGCATGGCTACGTGAGGAGCGAGGAGTGACTCACAGGTGTGGCATAGGGGCCGAATGCGATTAGGAGGGGCGCAACATGTGGGGAGCAGCCCGAGGGCCACTATAATCTTATCTATGTTGTAAGGCACGTAGGGTGTAGGGGCTTTTCTGTGTTGAAGGGTCTTATCCATGCTGTAAGGCATAGAAGCTGGGGCAGCATGCAGGGGCGGCCCGAGGGCCACTATGAGGAACTAGGGGTTTGCATAATCTTATCTATACTGCAAGGCACATAGGGGCAGGGGATCGGCAAGCATGGTTACAGAAGCTAAAGGTGATTAACAATCGCGGGGTGGGGGTTGACTCACAGGCCCAGCGTAGGGGCCACACATTCCAGAATGTGGCTGGGGGGTGGAACAGTTCTGAGGAACTTACCCAAGGCAAAAGGGGAACAAATGGGACGGAAGAAGGGGGGCAATAAGGGCAGCTAAAGGTCAGCAATGAGGAATTCAGGTATTACATGGCGCATGCCTGTAATCCCAGCACTCGGGAGGCAGAGGCAGGAGGATTGTTGGTGAGTTCGAGACCAGCCTGAGCTACAAAGTGAGCTTAGGCCAGCCTGAACTGCAGTGAGACCCTGTCTCAAAAAGACAAAAAAAAAAATAAATAAAAATAAATAAATAAATACTGCCCATCGCCCAAGGGGCAGGTGCTCCATACCTGCATTGGGGCCTTGTGCTATATGACCACGCTCCCGGAGCCTAGTAAATGCTTATGTCTCTTCCAGAAAGACAGGCCTAAGAGATGCAGCTGCCTGATGCCTGTCTAACCTTGAGAAAATAGATTCTACTAAACCCGCAGGTCTGAGACATTGTGGCCCCCAAGTATCATCCCACTGAACCCCTCTGCAAGTTTCATGAACAGACCCCACGTGTTTCACGGCTGCTCCATAGTGCCCACTACCCTAACAGGTAGGAGGGGAACCAAGGCTGCTATCCATGGCCTTCTCGTAGCAGGATTCCTGACTCCCTCCACCTCACCTCGGAGCAGCCCCTCCTCTCCTCTCTACCCTGCTGACCCCCGAGTCCTTAGATGTCCTTTCCAGCCCCACTGTCTGCTTCTTCTCAACACCAATGCCTTCCACTTGCCCTGGAGACCACCGGGGCAGGCCATTCTCCCAGATGGCACAGATCCCACTGCCTTGGCACTATGAATCAGTATCAACAGCAATCAGGACCAATATTAATGTGGCACATAAGGGACAGCAGCAAGAGACGTGGATGTGAGACTTCCCTGCTCCTGTCTCAGCTGGACCCTTTCCTCTGTCTTCCTCTCTGGTTTAAGGAGGCCCAGAGGCCACAGCCTCACCCTATGGGTCCCCTCACCTTCTCCAGCCCTGCTGCAGGCAGCACCATATGCTGTGTCCCCAGACCTCATCTCCCACTGACAGCACAGGTCCTGTGCCCTGAACTTTGTCCCCACAGCTCTGCTGTGTGCTCCTGGCCCAATGAAGGAGCACCTGGCCTGCCTGAGACCTGCCACTTCTGTCTAACTATCAACGAGGTCCCTCTCATGTTTGTCCTGACTGCTGAGCTTGAGTCTTTATTCCTTTTTTCATAACAGGCAAGATTCCTGGATCCTCCACCCTTGCCAGAAGCTGATCTCAGGGTCTCCTGTCTCTCCTGCTCCTACTTCATTCATTACCTATGGCCTTGTCTCTGACCTACGGTGGAATCCGTCCCTCCCCAGGAAGATACCTTTGCATTCTTACATACAAATTATGGCCACAGGACACCTTCCAATACTTTCTGCAAACTCATACTTCTGCTTCTGCTCTGGCTTGTCAGTGTAAACTCGCCCACCCCACCCCCTGCCCCACATCTTCCACCACCTTCCCAACCAGTCCAGCCCTACTTAGCAGAGTTTGCTCTGCTTCTTGCAGCCCACAACACCAGCCCCACCCTAGCCTCTACCTCACCTAGAGAAAGGTGGTAGACCCTACAAAGTCAGGTACAATCCTTTCATAAAGACTGACCACAGCCCAGGACCCTGCTCCACAGCTCAGCTCAGAGCTCACTACCTCCAACCCTCAGTCACCTCCTCCTTTCAGACCCAGCCTACACAGCTCCACACCCTGACCCACACAGCCCTTCAAATCAGTGCTTCCCCCAATGCCTGCATGCTCTCCCCAGCCTCTAGGGATTCAGGGTCTCCCCAGTAGTTGAGAGAATGACAGGAAGTTCTCAACTCCAATACAATTCATGAGGGCAAAAGAAACTGAAGTGTGGTGGGTTAGGGGGGAAACTAGAGGAATGTGGATTTCTGAAAGCATTTGAAAGAAGAAATCCAAATTTTTCTATTGAAGCAATCAATGGCCAGATAATGATGATAATAAAAATATGATAGTTCCTGTAGCAGGGTCTAAGGCATCTGGCGTTTATAGATGATTTTTCAAAACACTACCCTCATATTCAAAAGGAAATACTTACGACAATGCTAGCTGTT
The DNA here is from genome assembly GCA_004027165.1 of Ctenomys sociabilis. NCBI lineage: Eukaryota > Metazoa > Chordata > Mammalia > Rodentia > Ctenomyidae > Ctenomys > Ctenomys sociabilis. Next base: position 19,098 of record PVKA01034843.1, on the reverse strand, counting down.
CCAGTGACTTATAGTGTTAGTACTGTACATAGCTGTGCTCTCCAGCGCCCAGGAATGATGTAGAACAGGTTCATCAGCCTTGTGGGGAAGCTGAAACTGAAATCTGATAGTTTATCTGAAATTATCTATTGAGGAAATACAAAATGTGGAATAGACCTTTGGTCTTTGCCTGTGTGCAAATGTCTCTGTGACTTTTTTAAGAACACAAAATGGTAGAAAAACAAAAAAGCTAAAAATGAACACAATTGCATTATACAAAGTAATAGGAATTCGACGATTGCTGCTGTATTGCATAATGTTATCTTCAAATTGGTGGTTTAGGTTACCACACATCAACCTATAAATTTGGTATTAAAAAAAGTTATAAGAAATTTAAAAAGAGAAAAAAAATAAATAAAACTTAACCATTAACCACTCCTTTCAATACACCAACAGAAATTAGCAGTCCAAGTACGCAAGCGATAGCCTGCTTACATAAAAATAGATCTCTTCCCCTTCTTTCTTTTGTCCTTTGCCTTGTTCCACATTTTCCCCCATTAAGCAGATTCTTTCCCTTTCACAGTATTTATTGTACCGTTCAGATTTTGTTTACTCTTTCAGGTTCTCGACTTCCAAGACAATATGATGTTTGCATATGTGGATCTGATTTATTTCACTTATCAGGACAGTCTCTAGTTGCATCCATTTACTTATAAAAGCCTCAAATTTATCTTTTTTTATAGCTGGGTAAGACTCGAATATGTAAAACTACCACATCTTTTTTTACCCCTTGCTCACTTGATGGGCATTTGGGTTGTTTTCAAGGTTTAGCTATGACAAATTTTGCTGCTATAAACATGGATGCACCCATATTGCTGTGGTATGATGTTTTCAGTTCTTTTGGGAAAATACCCAGGAGGGAAATAGACAGTTTGAAGGGACTTCAAGGAAGTACTTGGACTGCTAATTTCTGTTGGTGTATTGAAAGGAGTGGTTAATGCTTAAGTTTTATTTTTTCTCTTTTTAAATTTCTTATAACTTTTTTTAATAACAAATTTATAGGTTGATGTGTGGTAACCTAAACCACCAATTTTTCGAGGAATCTTCACACCAATTTCCATAGTGGTTGCACCAGTCTCCACTCCTACCAAAAAAGGAGAAAGGTTCCTTTTTTCCCCATAGCCCTTCCAGAATTCATTAGTGGCTGATTTCTTCATGAGAGCACTTCTTTGTGGCATAACATGGAATCTCATTGTTTTTTTTTTTTGTTTTTTTTTTTTTTGCATCTCTTGAATGACCAATGATGTTGAACTTTTTTTCCACATATTTTTTTGCCACTTGTATTTCTTCATTTATGAAGTGTATATTCATCTCAGATGCCCATTTTTGGATTGAGTCTGAATTTTGGAGGCCTGATATTTTAAAATTTTTGATATGCTCTAGATGCAAGTTCCTTTGTCTGAGGGACAGTCAGCCATAACTTTTCAATATTTGTGAATTTTCTTTTTACTCTGGTGTTGATTTCTTTTGATGTGCAGAAACTTTTTAAAAAGATGAGACCCCCATTGTTGATTCTGTGAAGTAATTCCCATGCAGTTTCATTTTATTCATAAACTCTCTACCTACCCCTATGTCTTTAATATTTTTACCTAATTTCTCTTCCAGAAGATTGGGTATTTTTGTTTTAGTATTTAAATCTTTGATCCATTTTGACTGTAGTTTTGTACATGGCACCAGATAAGGGTCTAACTTTAGCCTCTGGCATGTGGAAGGCCATTTTTCTAGCACCGCTTATTAAAGAAAATTTCTTTCAGTGAATGTGTTTAGCCCCTTTGTCAAAGATAAATTGGCTGAGTGTATTTGTAATCATCTGCATCTTCTGATCTGATCTGTTGATCCTGGTTTTTGTTTTGTTTTGCCAGTACCATGCTGATTTTATCACTGTAGCTTTGTAGTATAATTTCAGGTCAAGGATTGTGGTGCCTCTTAGCTTTCCTTTGTTGCCCAGATTTTTTCTTTTATATTCTAGGTCTCCTCTGGTTCCAGATGAATTTTAGGAATGTTTTCTCTAGATCTATGAGGTATACAAATGGTACTTTACATTGAATCTGTATAACAATTTTGGGAGCATGGACATTTTCACAATGTTGATTCTTCCTTCTATGCAGGATTGTGATGTTTTGGGTTTTTTTTTTTTTTTTTTTTCAAGGGAAACAATTCTGTGCAGGACACATTTTATAATGAATCACTAAAGAATCACATACAACAAGTGCAGGAAACCTATCCACACACTAAACACTACAGAATCCAGCTGAGGGCCTAGAGCTCATAACAATGCCTCCCTCAAGTCCAGCTTGAGGTCTACAGCCCTCAACAGTCTCAAGCAGGCTGGCTTCATGGATCTGTGCTGGGAAGCCCCAAACATCAGTGGTAGAAACTAAAAAGTCTGTGCTAACAGGATAAAGGATCTGTGCTAGCAGGCTAAGGGATCTGCACTGGAGCTAGGAAGCAACACTCAAGGTCCTCACTAGAGCTCCCCCAAAGCAGCACAGCCATCCTCAGCCACAGTGAGGCCCTGAGCTGTTCCAGTAAAGAGGAAAGCCGAGTTCCCATCAGGGAAGCCAATATAACAAGCTTCTCCATGAGGCTGAGCAGTGCACCATCTTCCCCCATGGCCAGAAGGCAATGCTCAAGATGAGGACCCAAGCTCCTCCCAAGTTCCTGGGGAAAACCAGCACGACAAGGTCCTCCAGCAGAACAGCCCAAGAGAACTAGCAGCTTCCAATGGCTCCAACAGCTTCTCCAAACAGCGTCCCTACCAGTGTTTCGGCAGCTTCTCCTGTTCTGCCTTTTATGCTGCTGGCAACAACCCTCAGGTGGGCCTCCTGCACCCAGAAACACGGTAGTTTAATTCATCTGGGTGTAAAAAGTTGACCACCAGTTAGAAATCTACCACAAGGAGCAAGGAATACCTTTCCATTTTCTGAAATCCTCTTTGATCTCTTTTTTTCAGAGTATTATAATTTTCACTGTTTAAATCTTTTACTTTCTTTGTGGAGATTGATTCCTAAGTATTTCATTTTAGAGGGTGTTACTGTGAAATGTGTGGTTTCCCTAATTTCTCCTTGGAGAAATGCTAATGAGTTTTGAGTGTTGACTTTGTATCCTGCTATGCTACTGAATTTGTTTATTAAATCTACAAGTCTCTTGGTTGAGTTTTTGGGGTCTTCTATGTAGGGTATCATGTCATCTGCAAATAATGATGGCTTTAATCAGGTTGAGGTAAAAGTCTATTCTGATTATCTGTCGAGTTTTTATCACAAATGAATGTTGGACTTCTCCAATGCTTTTCCTGCACTTACTGAGATAATCATATGCAATAGATTGTTAGCTGGGGGTGGCCTTGTTACACCCCACTGAACTGAACTAGTGTGCGCTGGCTGTGGGAGGCCCACCTGAAAGCTGCTGCCAGCAGCAGAAGAGGCCGAACTGGAGAGGCTATTGGGAGAAGCTGTTGGGAGCTGCTGGTTCTCTTGATCCGTTCTACTGAGAGGACCTTGCCGTGCTGGCTTTCCTGGTGAACTCGGCTGTTATTGTTGGAGGAGGGGCTCAGGACCTTCACTGTCTCTGAGAATGTCTATGGTTCATTTCAGGGGAGCCCTGGTCTTCATCTTGAGCGTCACTTCCTGGCTCCAGAAGAGAAAATGGTACACAGTTCAGCCTCACAGAGAAGCTTGTCACACAGGATTTCCTGATGATAAGAACTCAGCTTTTCTTATCATCAGGGGAGCTCTCATCTGAATTGGACTTTTGTACCCATTTGATCGACCTTGCCTCTTTGCTTTCTTGTTATTCAAATATTCTTGAGTCTAGAAAATGCAGTCATTACAAAGTGTTACCATTAGCACTGTGTCTGTGTTTATTGATATTGGTTTGTCAACGTAAGTCAGAGAAAACAAAACTTCTATTTATACACATGCATATATAGGTATATGTCTGCAGATGTGCATGCAGCAAATATATCTGTGTGCAAATATCTTTTTTACTTCAATGACTCAGCATGCATCCACTTGAAGTTTGCCTGTGAGACGGTCTATCTGGAGGGTCTATCTGGAGATCTGCTGGGTCTCATTCCTCCAGGGGCTGAGGCTGCCCAGTTACTGACTTTCTTTCCTGTGATACAGAGTAACACTGCACAGCCCTGTGCAGTCTTCTGGAAAGCCTTGCTGAAGCTGAGGGTGGGAGTTAGCTGCTGTGTGACAAGGGTTGAGAACAGTGGGGAGACAGGGTGTTCAGTGTCTGAGAGGGCTGGAGCTGCATGACCCTTAGGCGCTCCTCAGAAGGTGGCAATGAACCTGATTCAGTGGCTCGCCCTATAATCCCAGCACTCTGGTAGGCCAAGGGAGGAGGGTCACAAGTTAGAGCCTGGACAAGGCTACTTACCCACTTAATGAGGCCTATCTCAAAATTTAATACACCCAGCAGGCCTAGTTATTTCTTCTGCATAAAGAAATGTTAATTGTTTGTGTGACCTGGTAAGAAGAAAGCAGACAGATCCATTTTCCCACATGATCATCCTGCCCTCTGCTCCCCTTTTGATCCTCCCTTGGGGCTTGGTGTCTGAGCTCCACCTGGAGATGAGCACACAAAGGTTGGGTCAAGGGCTTTCCACTGTCATGCAGGCCCTCAGGGTGCCTTGATCTCTGTTACAGTGCTCAAGAAATAGGGCTCAGGTTTAATACTTGCCCACTGTGCCCAGTCTGAGAGAGGAAGCAGACTGGGCTCTCCCTCCGTCTATCCCCTCCTGCTCAGACTACAGGGTTGTGACCCATGCTCTCCTTGGTATCCTATTAAGGAGTATAACAGGGAGGTGGATCTTTTGCATCCAATGGATGCAGATGGTAGGATGGAAGGGGTTGTCAAAATGACTATGATGTGTCCTATAACAGCTCCCCATAGTGAGTGTAATCAGTATATACAGCAAACACACAATAATAAAAAATAAAACTTAAGGAAACAAAAGTAGAGACTGATCCTAGGCATTTCTAAGAAAACAGTGTTGCATGGGAATCCTCTTTCTCTTTGTCCCCTTTTTGTCCACTGAGCTTTCAGTCTTACATGTCTCAGTGTGTTTTTAGCTGGGTTGAAGTTATTTGGCATTCTGTATGCTTCGGTTACTTGAATGTTGGACTGTCTCCTCATATTTGGGAAGTTTTTCCCCTAGGACTTCTGCCCATATTCTTTTTGTATCATTTGTGTTGACTCCTTCTTTCTCATTGATGCCTATTAGTCTCACATTGTTCATCTTGGCATCATCTTGCAGGTGATGGATTATTTTTTCCTGCATCCTTGTTGTTTTTAAGAGATCTTTACTCACCTTTTCACTAGCTGCACCAGCCTCTTCAAGATCTGAGACTCTGTCTTCACTTTCACTCAAAAGGTTTTGTAGACTCATGATTGAGATTTTAAGTTCTCCTATATCTCTTTGACTCTGCTTCATTCAATCTATTTCTTTCTTGTATTGCCCATTCAAAGAATCCATCGTATTTCTAATCTCCTCTATTTTTTTTATCAATGTCTTCCTTAGAGGTAGCTATTAATTCTTTTACTTCAGAGTTTTTTTCCAAATTGGGTTTCCCCCATTTATTTCCATAATTGATTCTCTACTTCAGATGCTATGATTTCAAAGAATTCTTTTTTATTTCAGAAATTATTTCTGCTCTGCGTTCCTCTTTATCTTTCTGCTGTTGTTTCTTCGCTTGCAATGCTGTTAATTCATATGCTTCAGCTGGAATAATGTTCTCTGCACTTGTCCTGGGTGGGCATTTGGTTTCCCCCATATGTTTCTGGATTTGATTCATTACTTCTGATGCTATGTATTCAAAAAAAATTTTTTTTTATTTCAGGCAATAATTCTGGTCTGAGCTCCTCTATATCTTTCTGCTGTTGTTTCCTTGCTTCTGCCTCTGTTAATTCATTCATTTCAGCTGAGCTAGTGTCCCCTGCACTTATTATTGGTGGGCTTGAGGCCTGAGATTGCATTTTGCTCCTTGTCTTTGTCATTTTGTATAGCACTGACCTCTGACCTTTGGTGTAGAGCTCTGGTAAAGTTACAATCTTAGGGCATAATGAGATTTGGGTGCCAATCTATTAAGTTTGAGATTATCCAGTTATGCCTGGCCTGGATCTAGCTGTTGTGTTCAGTTCCTTTTTGCTGTAGCCCTAGGACAACTGTGAGCCTGTGTTTCCCCTCTGTTGTGTCCCTGGCCCAGGGAGCATTGAGGAGAGCAGAAGCTCTCCCACACACTCACTGGGCTGTGCTGGGCTTGATCAGGGGCCTGAAGAGTCACAAAACTTCTCACTTGCTTGGTGGGCTTGGAGGCAGGGGCCCCAGGGAGTTGCAGGGTGGGACATGCTCTGAGCTTTTAATCTTAAAGAAAGCAGGCACTTGTCCTATCACTCTTGGTCTCAAAAATATTTAGACTCTAAAATCCCCTTGACTGACCTCTCAGAATTTTCCAAAGTTACCTTAAAAGTCACAGAGAGAGGTCATGGAGCTCGGCGTAGGTTTTTGCTGCTTCTCCCACCATCATAGAAGTCAGGCAGACAGAGGACAGCTACAGATACCTGGTGAGCCCTGACACACACACACCCTCCCCCCCACTTCCAAATGCTCACTGGAGCTCAGCTGAGCTGTGGCCACTTTTCCCACCATCGTATAAGGCAAGTGGTCCCAGCACAGCAATGGGGACCTGGTGAGCCCTGCCCCTCATTCACCACCATTGCTGGAACTCAGCTAAGCTGCCAAACAACTCACCCCCCATCACTGTCACCCTAGCTCTGCTGAGATGCTTCTGCCTGTACGACCGGTAACAGGGTCCGTGGTGAGCCCTACTACCACAGCCACCAACCACTGAGGCCACCTTGTGGAGCTTCAGCCTGCCCTGTCATCACTGGATCCTTCTTGAGCTGCAGCTTGCCCTCCACTGAACCCCACACAGTGGGAGTTTGGTGACCAACCCCACTCCCGCTCTCTTGGGTGCCTTGCTCACCTGCCGTCTGCCCCTACCCTTGCTGCTGAGTCAGGACAAGCATTGGGTGATTCCAAAATACCAGAATGAGAAGCAAAAGAGTTGTAGACCTCTAGTCAGCCCAATGCAAGTCCAGCAGACAAAGTCATAGAACTTAGAACTTACACACCTAAAATTTCTGAAATGATAGCAACTGAAGTAAGGAAACGACTTCATCAGGTTATGGAGCAAATCAGAGGAGAAATAATCTCTCAGGTAAAAAAAAAAAAGTGAAGAATCATGAAGGAATTGTTCAGAACATCTACAGAACATATAGATAAAAGGCAAGAAGACTAGGAAAACGATGGAAACACTGAATGAACAGTACAGGAAAAGACTTGAATGCACAAACCAGATTCAAGTAGATATCTAGGACATTAAGAATTCCATTAAAAGCTGGCAAAACTTCTTGAGCAAAACTGGAGATATAATTTCAGACCTTGAAGATAGCATTGCAGATAGTGAATACAAAAGGAAAGATCTCTTAAAAATAACAAGAAACCAAGAAATAACAATGAAACAGTTACAAGATGATGCAAATAAAAACAATATCACTGATAGGTATTTGAAGAAAAGACTGGAGTCAACAGAATTGACATAAAAACACTGTTTGCAGAAGCAGTAGCAGAAAATTTCCCAAGCGTGGGAAAGGATCCGACATACAATTTGGTGAGCTTATAGAACTGCAGTTGGACATAATCAAAATAAACTTACTCCCAGACACATAATAATCAACATCCCAGAAATTCAGCAAAAGGATAGAATATTAAAGTCTGATAGAGGACAACCAGATAGCTCAGTGGATTAAAGTGCTTGCTTAGGCGGACACAGGGACCAGGATTCGAATCCCAGTGTTCTTTGCCAGCCCCACCCCCAGGGTGTGCTGAGATGGTGACTGAGACTGAGTGGGTGGCCTGTACCTGTAATTCCAGCACTTTCGAGGCTGAAAACAGGAGGTTCATTACAAGTCTGATTTGTGTAGTGAGACCCTATAAGCTGTTAGAAGAAACAGATCACCTGCAACAGAAAGCACATCAGAATCATGGTATATTTCTCAACACAAACCATCTAATTGAGAACAGCTTGAAGTATTTCAGGTCCTAAAAGAAAACACCTTCCTGCCCAGATTGATGTACCCTGCAAAATTATCTGTCACATTTAATGAGGAGATGAGATGCTTCCACAATAAATAGCAACTAAAGAAGTACATGACCACCAAACCAGCTCTACAAAAAACAATGACAGATATTCTAGAAAGAAACAAAAACTACCACAACTTCAAGAACAACAACAGAAAAGAACCATCAAGCAGGGAAAGCAGTTAAACAGAGGGGAAAGGTAGGGATCCTATAGTAGCAAAACAACATGACAAAGATGAGCCAATTCTGATCAGTTATAATGATGAATGTAATGACCTCAATTCACCAATCACAAGAAGTAGACTGGCAGAGCAGATCAAGAAACAAAATCAACGATATCCTGTACATAAGAATAACACTTAAGCCAAAAAGAAATTAATGGACTGAAAGTCAAAGCATTGAAAACAATATTCCATGTGACAGGAATCAAGACAAAAGCAGGACAGCTATTCTAGCTGCTGCCAATGTGAATTTCAAACTAAGAGCGATTAAAGGAGATAAGGAAGGTTACTACATACATTTTAGAGAAAACTGCAAGAAGACCAAACAATCATAAATATAAATGCACCCAATGTAGGAGCACCCAACTATATAAGACAAATTTTAACAGACATGAAAATTCGAATGAGTAATAACACAATTGTTCTGGGGGGGGGGGGACTTTAACATCCCACTGACATAAAGACCTAGATCAACTATGGAAAGAATTAGTAAAGAAATCACAGAATTAAACCAAATTTGTGAAATGGACTTAGTAGACCTTTACAGAGTGTTCCATCCAAGAAAGTCAGAATACACATTCTCTTCAAATGCACATGGGGCATTCTCCAAAATATACCGCAAACTAGCACATGCAACATGCTTACATAAGTGAAGGGGAACTGAAATAAACCTTTGAATATTATCTGACCATAGTGCAATGGAACTGGAAATTATTGACAAAAGAAATAGCAAAAACTCCATAAACACATGGAAACTAAATAACACTCTCCTGAACAATCAATAGGTCACAGATGAAATTAAAGAAGAAATTAAACGATATTTACAATGAACTGAAAATGCGAATACAACTTATCAGAACCTGTGGAAGGCAATGAAAGCTGTCTTAAGAGGGAAATTTATAGTGGTAAAATATTCATACTGTAAAAACAGAACTAGCCCAAATAAGCAATCTTATGCTGTACCTCAACCTCCTAGAAAAAGAAGAGCAAGTCAAGCCAAACCCCAAGAGTGCAGGAAATTATAAAGATCAGAACAGAAATAAATGCAATGGAGAGAAAGAATACAATTCAAAAAACTAATGAGTTGAAGAGTTGGTTCTTTGAAACAATAAATGAAATCGATAAACCCCTAACCAACCTTATCAAAAAAAACAGGAAGAAAAAAATTCAAATTCATGCAATTATGAATGAAAAGGGTGAAATCAACACAGACCATATAGAAATTCAGATTTCTATCAGTAATAGAAATTCAGATTTCTATCAGTACTCATTTCCAAAAGCTTTTCTTTCACAGGCTGGAAAACTCAGAAGAAATGGACAGATTCCTAGATACATATGAACTACTAAAACTGATTCAGGGAGATATAACAATTCTTAATCACCCAATATCAGTAAATGAAATAAAAATGAAAGCAAAACTCTACCAGCATAAGGAAGTCAAGGTTCTGCTGGATTCACAGCTGAATTCTCAAAGAAATTTAGAGAAGATTTAGTGCCAGTGCTTATCAAACTGTTCAATGAAATTGGCAGGGTAGCAATTCTCCCAAACTCATCCCTAGAGGAAAGTATGACTGATACCAAAACCAGAGAAAGACTCAACAACAACAACAAAACAAACAAACAAACAAAACCAAGAACTAAAAGTCAATCTCCCTCATGAGCATAAGTCAAAAATCCTCAGTAAAAAAACTAGCAAACAGAATGTAGTAATTCATCAAGAAGATTATATATCATGACCAAATGGTACCCAAACCAGAAAGACAGCGATGTTTCAATATAAGCAAATCCATAAATTTAATATATGACATCAACAGGGCCAAAGACAAAAAAAAAAAAATCACATGATTATCTCAACAGATGCAGAAAAAGCTTTTCACAAGCTCCAACACTCATTCATGATTAAAAGCAAACTTTATACAAAATCAGAATAGATGGTCCTTTCTTTAGCCTGATAAAAGCTATCTATGACAAACCAACAGCCAACATCACACTAAATGGACGAAAACTGAAAGCCTTCAAATTAAAATCAGGAATAAGACAAGGATGTTCACTGTCACCATTCCAATTCAATATACTTATGGAAACATTAGCCAGAGCAATTAGACAAGAGAGAAGTAAAAATAATGATTGCAAAAGAAGAAATGAAAATATCGTTATTTGAAGATGACATGATATTCTACATAGAAGACCCCAAATACTCTTCTATGTAGAGAGACTTGTGGATTTAGCAACCAAATTCAGTAGTACAACCAGATAAAAGTCAACATTTGGGAACTCAGTTGTTCCCCAAATTTTCTGATCAAGAAGATTATGGAGCCACAGAGGAATGTGATCAATGATGTATAGTGTGCCTAAAAAGACTTACATAGAGAGAAACTTTCTTTCAGTTTTCACAGAGAGCAAGTTGGTCAAGTAATGGCCGTGACTCATCTACATGGCTGACACTGGCAAAGAATATACAAAGTGTGGTACAGGGTTTCAGGGTAAGTCATGAGGGGACTTGACTGACCTAGCAGATACAAAAGATACATTTCTTGCTATGTAGGTCTTGCTTTATCTTGGTCTTAACCATCCAACAGAAAAGTATAAAAACAAAGTATATAAAGTAAAGCCATGTACTCTGGCAACTTCCCAGATCCCGCCTCCAAGCTTGCCAAGAGAGCTACTGGCCTGAGACGTCAGGGCCCACTTGCTGGCAACTCCCAAGAGCCCCTGCCCCCAAGCCCACTGAGTGAGTGGGAATTTTTCAGACTCCCTGGGCATCCAAGTTCGGTGAGTGTATGGTGAGTCTGAGGGAAAGCCTTTGGCTTCTCCCTGCATGCTCTGCACCATCCAGAACCTCAGGCCCCAAGACATCCTAGCCAGAGAACTGCCTGAGACAACCCAGACAGACCTGTCTGGCAACTCCCCAGAACCCCTGCCCCTAAGCCCGCCACAGTAGTAAGAACTTTTGGTGACTCTCCTGGCAATCGATCCACCTCTGCCCAGCCTGGTGAGTGTGAGGGAGAGCTTCTGCACCCCCCAGGGCTCCCCTGACCAGGGACCCAACAGAGGGGAAACACAGGAGCTGTAGCAAAAAAGGAACTGAACACAACAGCTAGATCCAGGCCAGGCATAACTGGATAATCTCAAACTTAATAGATTGGCACCCAAATCTTATTATGCCCTACGGTTGTAACTTTACCAGAGCTCTACACCAAAGGTCAGAGGTCAGTGCTATACAAAATGACAAAGACAAGGAGCAAAATGCAATCTCAGGCCTCAAGCCCACCAATAATAAGTGCAGGGGACACTAGCTCAGCTGAAATGAATGAATTAACAGAGGCAGAAGCAAGGAAACAACAGCAGAAAGATATAGAGGAGCTCAGACCAGAATTATTGCCTGAAATAAAAAAAATTTTTTTGAATACATAGCATCAGAAGTAATGAATCAAATCCAGAAACATATGGGGGAAACCCAATGCCCACCCAGAACAAGTGCAGATAATACTATTCCATTTCAAACGTATGAATTAACAGTGTCACAAGCGAAGAAACAATAGGAGAAAGGTCATAAGGAACTCAAAGCAGAAATAATTTCTGAAATCAAAAAAGATTCTTTGAAATCATTTGAAATACAAAAACAGTTCCAGAAAAATACAAAGGAAACCCGATTTGGAAGAAACTGTGCAGTAAAAGAATTAATAGAAGACATGGCTAAAAAAAAATAGAGGAGATCAGAAATATGACGGGTTCCTGGAATGAGCAATACAGAAAAGAAATAGAACGCATGAAGCACAGTCAAAGATATATAGAACTAAAAATATCAATCACGAGTCTACAAAACCTTTTGAGTGAAAATGAAGACAGTTTCAGATCTAGAAGATGCTGGTGCAGCTAGTGAAAAGGTGAGAAAATATCTCTTAAAAACAACGAGAATGCAGGAAAAGATAATCCATCACTTGCAGGATGACACCAGGATGAACAATGTGAGATTAATTGGCATCAGTGAGAATGAAGGACTCAATAGAAATGATATAAAAAGAATATGGGCAGATGTCATAGCAGCAAACTACCCAAATATGAGGAAACAATCCTACATTCAGGTAACCAAAGCATACAGAACATTAAATAACTTCAACCTAAGTAAAAACACAGTGAGACATATAATAGTCAAGATCTTAGAAATCCAACACAAGAATAATATACCGAAAGCTGCTAGAGAAAAGAAGCAGATCACATTCAAAGGAAAACCCATCACAATTACAGCCAACTTCTCTACACAAACCATGAAGGCAAGGAGAGGATGGAGCAGAGTACTTCAAGTTGTGTATGAAAACAAATTGCAGCCCAGACTATTACACCCTGCAAAACTCTCTTTCAAGTTTGATGGAGAAGTAAAATAATTCCATGACAAAGAAAAACTAAAGAATTTCATGATGACAAAGCCATTCCTACACAAGCTACTGAGAGATGTTCTAGAGAGAGACCACAATGACCAGAACTCCATAAATGAGAAAGGAAGGAACCCACTAAACAGGACAGACAATTAAACACAGGATAAAAAGGAGTAAACAACAGCAGGTAAATATCATAACAATCATGAACCAACACATTTCAATTATGACCATCAATGTAAACGGATTCTGTTCACCAATTAAGAGAAATAGACTGGCATAGTGGATTAGGAAACAAAATCCAACAATATGCTGTATACAAGAAACACACTTAACTCAAAAGGACATTCATAGGCTCAAAGTCGAAGGATAGAAAACAATACTACATGCTCCAGCACCTCAGAAAAAAGCAGGAGTAGCAATTCTGTTTTCAGACAGTCTCAACTTCAAACAAAGAATGAAAAATGACACAAAGAAGGCCACTATATATTGGTTAGGGGAAAAATTCAAGAGCAAGAGGTAACACTCATAAATATCTACGCACCAAACACAGGAGCACACAACTATGTAAGACACATCTTATCGGACATAAAAAACCTAATATATAAGACCACAATCTTAATAGGAGACCTTAACACACTCTTATCTCAAAAAAGATAAATCAACCAGACAAAAAATTAGCAAGGACAAGTAGCAGAACTGAACGAGAGCTTGGAACAAATGGACCTGGTGGACATGTACAGAGTGCTCCACCCAACCACAGCTGAATACACATTTTTTTTCAGCTGCATACGGGTCATTTTCTAAAATAGACCACATACTAGTCCAGAGATCATGCTTAAGTATATACAAGGAAACAGTAATTATCCCGTGCATATTATCTGACCACAGTGCAATGAAACTGGAACTAAACAACAAAAGAACCCAGAAAACCCCCATAAATTCATGGAAATTAAACAACACCCTATGCAGTAAACAATGGGTCACAGAAGAAATTAAACAAGAAATTCAACAGTATCTACAATTCTGTGAGAATTCAAGCACAACTTACCGGGAATTTATGGGATACTATGAAAGCATTTCTTGGAAGGAAAATCATAGCTATGAACTCACACATTAGGAAAACAGAATGGGAACAAATAAACACTCTAATGTTGCACCTCCAACATCTAGAAAAAGAGGAGCAAACAAAACCAAGAGCGCAAAGGCGGGAAGAAATCATAAAGATTAGAGCAGAAATTAATTCAATTGAGATGAAGAAAACAGTTCAAAGAATCCACAATTCAAAAAGTTGGTTCTTTGAAAAACTAAATAAAGTTGTTAAGCCTCTAGCCAACCTCATCAAAAAGAGGAAAGAAAAAGTTCAAATACAAGCAATAAGGAATGAAAAGGGTAAAATCACTTTACCAGTGGAAATTCAGAAGATTATCAATAGTTACTTCACGAATCTTTATGCTCACAGAATAGAAGGCACCAAAGAAATGGACAGATTCCTTGAAAGGTACAAATTACCAAAACTGAATCAAGAAGATATAACAACTATCAATAAGCCAGTAACAGCCAATGAAATAGGAAATGTAATAAAAAGCCTACCAACAAAGAAAATTCCAGGTCCTGATAAATTCACAGCTTAATTCTACAAGAAATTTATAGAAGTCATAATCCCTACACTCCTCAAATTCTTCAATGAAATTGAAAAGGAAGGAGTCCTCCCAAAAATCATTTCTGGAGGCAAGTATTATAATGATTACAAAACCAGGGAAAGACACAGCTAAAAAGGAGAACAACAAGCCAATCTTCCTCATGAACATAGATGCAAAAATCCTCAATAAAGTCCTAGCAAATAGAATGCAGCAAATCATTAAGAAGATCATACACCATGACCAGGTAGGATTCATCCCAGGGATGCAAGGACGGTTCAATATTAGACAATCTATAAATGTAATACACTATATCAATAGAGTAAAATCTAAAAAGCACATGATCATCTCAATTGATGCAAAGAAAGCTTTTGACCAAGTCCAACATTCATTCATGTTCAAAGTCCTACAGAAAATTGGAATAGATGGACTCTACCTTAACTTGATAAAAGCCATCTATGACAATCCAAAAGCTAGTATAATCCTAAATGGGGAAAAACTGAAATCTTTTACTCTCAGATCAGGTACAAGACAAGGATGTTCTCTATCACCCCTCCTATTCAATATAATTTTGGAATCATTAGCAACAGCCATTAGAAAAGAGGGAGAAATAAAAGGAATAAGAATAGGTAAAGAAGAAGTTAAATTATCACTATTTACAGATGACATGATACTTTACATGGAAGACTCAAAAAAATTCCACGAAGAAAGTACTAGAATTGATACGGAAATTCAGTAGCATAGCAGGATACAAAGTCAATAATCAAAAGTCAATAGCTCGGGCCGGGGAGATGGCTCAGTGGAATAAGTGCTTCCCTGGCAAGCAGAAGGGCCTGAGTTCAATCCCTGGTTCCGCCAAAAAAAAAAAAAAAAAAAAAGTCAATAGCATTCCTCTACATAGATAACAAACACACTGAGAGGGAAACAATAGAAACAATACCTTTTACAATAGCACTGCAGAAAATGAAATACCTTCATTTTTCACTTAACCAAGGAAGTCAAAATCTTTTCACAGAAAATTACAACACCCTAAGAAAAGAGATTACAGAGGATTTCAGAAAATAGAAAGATATTCCCTGCTCCTGGATAGGAAGAACCAACATTGTGAAGATGGCCATACTCCCAAATTGTTGTACAAATTCAATGTGATCCCTATCAAACTGCCACCAACATACCTCCCAAACCTAGCGAAATCGTTCCTAAAATTTATTTGGAGCCAGAAAAGACCTAGAATAGCAAAGGCAGTCTTAGCCAATAAAGACAAGGCAGGAGGCATCACAATTCTTGACTTGATATTATACTACAAAGCCATTGTGATAAAATCAGCATGGTATTGGCAACAAAATAGACCAAGAATCAATGGAATAGATTAGAAGACTCAGAGGCATCTACAAACATTCTCAGAAACCTGATCTTTGACAAAGGGGCCAAACATGTTTACTGGAAGAAACATAGCCTCTTTAACAAGTGGTGCTGCAAAACGTGGCTTTCTACATGCCAAAAACTAAAACTTGAACCAGCTCTATCACCATGCACTAAGCTAAAGTTAAATTGGATTAAAGATCTAAACATTAAAACAGAAACACACAATCTCCTAGAAGAGAAAGTAGGAGGAACTCTTAAAGACATAGGAGTAGGTAAAGAGTTCATGAACAAACATACATTTGCATGGGAAACACTTGAAAGAATCAACAACTGGGATCAACTCTTCTTGAGGAGTTTATGCATGTCAAAAGAAACTGTCAGCACAGTGAAAAGATAATCCACAAATTTTGAAAATATCCTAACTAATAAGCAATCAGACAAAGGTCTGCTGTCTAGAATATATGAAGAACTAAGATGTAACAGGGCCCTCAGATTTAAAGACCCAGTTCAGAAATGGGCATCTGAGATGAATACACACTTCTCAGAGGATGAAATTAAAGAAGCAAATAAATAAATGCTCCACATCGCTAGCCATCCATGAAATGCAAGTTAAAACAACACTGAGATACCATGTCACTCCAGAAAGAATGGCTAAAGGAGATCAACCAACAACAAATGTTGGAGAGGATGTGGGGAAAAGGGAACACTTCTCCACTGCTGGTGGGAATGTAGACTGGTGCAACCATTATGGAAATCAGTGTGGAGACTCCTCAACAGAGCAGGACTGGAAATCCCATTCAAGCTGGCCATCCCCCTACTGGGAATTTTCCCAGAGGAACTGAAAACATTATATCATAGTGATATATGTGTACCTATGTTTATAGCAGCACAATTTTTGATAGCAAAATCTTGGAAACAACCAAGATGTCTGTCACATGAGGAAAGGTTGAAAAAGATGTGGTATTTTTACACAATGGAGTATTACTGAGCTATAAATAATGATAAACTTGAAGCATTTATATTGAAGTGGATGCCACTTGAACATATACTCATAAGTGAAATAAACCAGACCACATGTGCAAATATCATATAGTCTCCCTAGTATAAGATGTCAAAAGAAGAAATATAAATAGAAATGTACAACAATAACTAAAAAGAATTTAGTCAGATAATTAGGGGAAACTGAATGGCATATGCTGCAGGGTACTAATCAGCTTTTCTTCTGGATGGTTAACAACCTAAGTTTGCAGATCAAAAATTGGAGAAATGGAAAGGCTGCAAGGTCAGTCAACATTTTGGCCCTAACATTTCAAGGTCAGTGAAGGCTCAGAGCATAGGAGAACCTGTACTGTAACATCATGAAACTCAGTTATGCCCCAAATTTTCTGATCAAGGAGATTATGGAGCCCCAGAGGAAAGAGACTGATGATCTATAGTGTGCCTAGGGAGAGCCACATGGAGAGAAAACTTTCTCTCAGGCTCTCACAGAGAGCACACTGGTCAAGCATTGGCCATGACTCATCCACATGGCTGACACAGACAAAGGATCTACAGAGTAAGGTACAGGATTACAAGATAAACCCTGAGGGGACTTCACTGACCTCATCAGAAACAAAAGCTACATTTTTTGGTATATAGATCTTGCTCTATCTCGGTCTTAACTATGCAGCAGCAAAGTATAAAAATTAGGTATATTATGCAGGGCCATAACAATAAGTTGAGCTGTAAATGGGTATAGTCAACAACTTCTTCAGATAACTCACTATTATTGTGGAATGCTGGACTGTGTTTGATTGTGTCACTGAGTTCAGACACCTAAAATCGTTTAATTACAATGGAGTGCCCATCTTTGGCAGGTCTAGACAAAAAAGGGAGATACAAAGGACCATGATGTGTTTGTATAAATAGTACAGTTAGGATAAATATGCAGTACTTCTGCATAATTCTATGAGAAGCAAGATTTGCACTAATAGCAGTTGGACAAGATATTATGTTGGCTTCTAGTACCATGGACAACCACTAGGAAGATAACAAGGTAGAAAGTATTAATTATTGAATCTGTGATATAATTCAGCTATAAAAAATAAGAGACTTATATAAGTACACTCTCTTAATTCACTGATTAGAGACATCTGCTATAATAGTGTCTGTAAGTATAAGTGTGCACCTTGTACCTTACCAAAACATTACAAAAAGTTTGCAATGTATTAATTTATCAAATCTGTCATGTTAATTTGTCTTGAAACTGTCTATTGCTATTTGTTCTTCAATAAAAAAAATAAAGTAAATCCATATTAATATGCTGACCTATAAAAGGCTCTAGTCAACAACGTCTGTGGATATCCCACTACTACTGTGGACTGCTGGACTGTGTTGCAGTGTTTTGCTGAATTCAAGCGCCTATAACATTTATTTTTTTTATTTTTTTATTTTTTGTCTTTTTGAGGCAGGGTCTCACTATGCAGCTCAGGCTGGCCTTAAGCTCACTTTGTAGCTCAGGCTGGTCTCGAACTCACAACAATCCTCCTGCCTCAGCCTCCCAAAGTGCTGGGATTACAGGCCTGCGCCACCACGCCCGGCTTGCCTATAACATTTAAATGCCCATAGAATACCCATCTCTAACAAGACTAAACAAAAAAAGGGGATACAAAGGAAGGACCATTTTGTATTTGTATATAAAAATAGCTGGATAGATATGCAGCTACTTTTGTTCAATTCAATGAGAAGAAAGATCGATAGAAACAGTGTTTTGACAGGATATCCTATCTGCTTCTTATACTGTAGATGACCACTAGGAAGACAACAATGTAAAATGTATTAATTATTGAAACTGTCCTATTAATCAGCTTTGAAACTGTCTCATTGATATTTGTCTCTCAATAAAATGTTTTTTAAAAAGAGAATTTATAGGAAGTTCCCCCCTGGTCTTCATTTACAAATAGTGGAAGGCCAACCCTCAGAGAGATCCAGGCCTGCTTTACAGAGAAAGGCATGAGCTCCACTACTTTTAAAAATTAATTTGTTCTTTTTGTGGTAGGGTGTCATCACTAGCAGCTTAGATCTGTTATCATTCTGTGGGGCTGAGTTTTATGAGACAGGATCTTGCTCTAGAGTTCAGACTGGCCTTAACCTCACCGTGCAGCCCAGCCAGGTCATGTGCTTGCAACACTCTTTCTGACTCAGCCTCTTGAGTGCTGGGGTTATAGGTGTAGCCACCACTCCAGGTGCTGTGACACTTTCCAGGTACCAGCTGACTGCCTGTTCTTCCTGCAGCACTCATGGCCAGCAGCCTGACATCGCAGATGGGA
>PVKA01034842.1:0-15851 GCA_004027165.1 Ctenomys sociabilis | reverse complement strand
GCATGGTAATTAAATCTTGGCCTATCAATCTTTCAATCATAGTGCAATTCTAATGTCACCAAAGCTAAATGGGGGAGTGCTTTGGAAGTGATGAAATTTTTCAGTAATTTTCAGAAAGACTTGGTTCCTGAACTGACAGATGATGTGACCTCCCATGATGTTTAGCTTTCAGTAGGGTATAAGATGGAAAAAAAGATTACAGTTCTCAGCAAAGCTGAAAATGGTGGGGAAACCCCAAAAGCCTGTTCCTCATTAAAGAATTTGAAAGGTAGCCAAACCTGAGGGTGGGGTTTCAGGTCATGGGAACTTGTGCCAAATGGGTAAACTTCTTCTGTGAGAGCCTAAAGTTGTATTAAATCCCCAAGCCAACCAGCCTACATAGTTGTGTTTTGTTTTAACTTAAGAAGCCTTGAAGCCTTGAAAATTGAAGGCAGAATCAAGATGATGAACATGAATCAGCAATGAAATTGGAGAGGTCCCTATGGAAATCCAGAATAGGGCTGAGAATATAGCAGGAAGATCGTGCAATACCATAGGTTTGCGTTTTGTTTTATACTGCGATTGAACACAGGGATTTTGTACTCAACTCCATTCTAGTGCTTATTTTTTGTTTTGAGACATGATCTCATTAAATTACTAAATTTCCCAGGCTGTGATGGAACTTTTGACTCTCTTGTCTCAGCCTTGTAGCATGCTAGAATTACAGGTACACACCACCATGCCATCAGCTCAGGCTGTGTAACTGAAGAATTTCAACTCAGTAATCCCCTAGAGCAGGAGGTAGGCTCCAGATAATCTGAGACACATGGCTTCAATCTGCCACCAAGCAGAATGTAGCATTAGAAATGATCTGGTAGTGAACAATTTAGAATCCAGAAAGGTTAAGGAAATTTGACCCAGGGAATATCATTAGGGTATACAGAGCTGCTTGGCAATGATGTTTGCTGGAAACTCTGATGCTGTAGTTTGAAATCATGACAAAGTCAAATCCAGACAGTTTTGAAAGGATTGGTTAGGCTGTCCTGTCAGGGAAGGGGGCCTGCGTTGAGATGGCAGAATACATGTGCTTTTCAGCCAGTTTCAAACTGGTTTCCTGATAAGTTCAAGTAGAAATGGAGTCACAGAATGTCTTCTTTGGGGCCCTGGAAATTTACTCTTGCCAGAAGGGAGACAGAGCATGCCAGAAGTGGAATATGTGGGCCTTGGATAGACTAGTCTATGTTCAGGCACAAGATGTGAAGTAAGGCTAGGCAGCTCAAGTGCCTATGTGAGGCAGGGTAGGTGGAGGCAGTAGGACCCTCATCTGAAGGGAAGACAGGATCAGCCCTGGCTGATTACCCCTGCATGTGGAATCTTACCACTTCAGATCTTCCACTAAAGAAGATAAACAGAATCCTGATGTATGTGGTAATTTTTTGGGTTTGTGTTGGCAAGTAATTCGATTTTTTTCTCAGCATTGTGAGTTGAGTGTAAAGAATGGATTATCCATTATGCTTCCCATTTACCACGTGTTGGCAAGGCCTTCCAGGAACTCTCACCCTCAACCTGGGTCTCCTCACCTCACAAGAGTTCTCTGTATTTTCTGGAGCACCTGCTCCAGACCAAAGGACATATGGCATGGGAGGCAGAAGAGGAGCCAGGACAGATGTTTTAATGAGTTTGTCACCATCTAACAGCAGGTGTACCTCATTGCTCCATCTCACAGGTTGTCTTCCACCAGGCCCAGTCAGTTCTCAGGAAAGTCAGAAAGGAACATGTCAGTGGGGAGAAGCTTATCCCACAGAGCTAGGCCCACAGTGGCCACAGCAGCCTGTGGAGGAACACCTGTGTGTGTGGACCAGGGAAAATGTGGTTGGGAGTGATGCAACATGAGATTGGAGTGTGGGCTCTAAACCAGGACACAGTGTCTAGCAGAGAGGTAGGAGACATTATAAGAATTTGAGCTCATCCAAGAGCTAGAAAGTATTATTGGGGAGACAAAGAAAGGGGAATGGGTAGCCAGACTTGATTTGTGTTTCCAGAGAAATCACTTTAGAAGAGAGTTTGTCAACATGAGCACTGTTGATATGTGCAGCTAGATCACTCCTGGTTGTGGGTTTTCCCACATTGCAAGATGTTTAGCGGACCATTGGCCTCAACCCACTGCATGTTCATCTGTCCCTTGAAGGCCAGAATTTGCTTTGTCTTGTCACTTCTCTAAAATTTACTGTGCTTTGTTGAAGATGCTGGAGAAATTAGAATACAGAGTGTTGTGGAACTGGTGGGCTGATAGGGGATGGCTCCCAAAGCAACAACCTTGAGCTGGCTTTGGAGCTGGCTTATGCAGGCTTTGTAAGCAAGATGCCCAGGAACTTGAGAGTGTGGTGAATTTCTATTGTGTAGTGTCAGTCATCTCTCATTGCTAGGCAGAAAGTCCTTGAAACAAGTTGGCAAACGGTATATTTAGGGATGAGAAGGTACAGGCTGTGCAGCTGGGTGTGGTCACACGGAGCTGGGTTGGGTAATCTCTGGTGCAGTCAGTCAAGGCTGAGTGAGTCTAACAGAACTGCAACATGGTGGGCTGTGTGATCTCATTTGGTCTGACTATGGTGTCTGACTATTAGCTATGTTTTAATTTTAAAAAATTCCATTACAAGAACTACTTTGAGCTTTGAGAACTACTCATTTTCGGCAGAGAAGTCTCTCTTATATCAGTAAAATGTAGAAGATGATGAATTCCTACTTTTTTTTTTTTTTTTTTTTTTTTTGTTGTTGTTGTTGTTGTTAGTCCTTTTTTTGGTACCAGAAGTTGAACTTGGGACCTTGTGCTTACCAGGGAGGCATTGTGCCACGAAGCTATATTCCTGGCCTTGTTAGTCCATATTTTGTTAAAGGGACCCTTCCAACTAGGAATCTCTGGAGATGCTTCTTATACAGTTATAGCTGAAGTGTGTTTAAGATATTAAGTGTAGGGATCAAGTAAGCATTTAGAAAAACCATAGAAGAATTATTCTGGGTAAGATTTCTGGAGTTTTCCCATTTAAGGACTTAATTCTAGTTGTGGATAAGACTGTCTATGTGTAAAGTAGAAAATGAAAGTGGTGCTGATTTCTCAGTTACTTTTTCCTATCTCTTTTTAGCTTTCTCTTCCTCTTCTCAAAGCCATCAGGCTAACTGACAACACTTTAGGGCAGTCATGGTGAACATATGGTGCATGTGATGTTTGCTTTTCTTTTAAGACAAAAGATGTTAATGTATGAGTTGATGTTTTCTAAACTAAAACCTCAGTGCGCAAGTTTGATTGCAGTGTCGGCACTTTGCAAAGAATAAGTGGGTTTTGGGTTGCAGTTTAGTCGTTCCTCTCTAACGTTTCTTTCTTTTTTTTTTTTTTTTTTTTTTTTTTTTTTTTTTTTTTTTTTTTTTTTTTTTTGCGGAACCAGGGATTGAACTCAGGCCCCTGGCCCCTGCACTTGCCAGGGAAGCACTTATTCCACTGAGTGACCTCCCAGCCCCTTCTAAAGTTTCTACTTCACTACTTTGGGGAGATACAAAGGCCAAGTTTAACCCTTTGGCTATTCTCTGTTGTTCCATTACTCATGATAACACCAGTATTTGCATTTCTCTTTCTAGAAGACCTGTGTGTCAGAAAGATCTGTTATCTACTTTTCATATACAAGGTCTTAAACAGCTCTCAAACCTCAGGTGGCATAATTAGTAGTTTAGGATTGCAGCCGTGAAGTCAGAATGCAAGGGTTTGGCTCTAAGTTCTCTGACATGCACAAATACAGCAATTTCATTCACAGTAACATAAAAAGGAGAAACAAATGAAATAATGCCTGTGTAAAGTAGAACAGGAAAATAACATGTGGAAAATAACATGCCATGGCATCATACACAGAATTGGAAAAGAATAAACTCTAATATGTGCAACAGCATAAATTAGTCTCATAGTGTTGAGAAAAAGAAGTCATATGAAAGAAGCCCTACTACATGGTTTTACGTCTGCAGAGTTCCAAGACAGGTAGGACTTTTCTAGGGTGATAGAGTCACAGCAGGGGCTCCCTGTGGGGATGGCATTGAGTGGAAGGCTCTCTTCTGGGGGCAGTGTATGATCTTTTCCTTAACTTGGGTAACACAACTCAGGCAGATACATACATAATGCTTATAATGCTGGGCACTTCAGGGTTTGCACTGTGTGTGTGTATTTATTTTAAATCTCAGTTACAAACATAAAAAGTCCCCAAGCAATTCTTACATGTGGCCAGAACTGTGAACCACTGCCATCAGGCTGCTAGGTCTGCCTTCCCATACAGAGCTTTGCCTTTTCAAAGCACATTTTGCTGTGTCATTACTTAGGCTCATAAAACCACCTGAACCACTTTAGAGAGGCCCATCGAGAAGGCACTAAGTGCCACATTTAAAATTCCTAGGAAGCCTCTTATCTTCATTAGTTCAGCTTTTCTGTGCTAATTCCTGACAGGAACTAAGAATTCTCTATCAGTCCTTAAACTCTAAAGTAGGTGAAGTCCCTACATCCAGGAAGATGTAAATAGCTCACCTCTTCCCAATCTTGCTTTATAATTTTCTCATCTGCACTATAAGTCCAAGCAAGAACTGTGTACAAGTCTGAGAAATTATCAGCTTAGAGACCCAGACAGGTGAAATGATTTGTCCTATGTCACTCAACAAATCAGTAATCTCCTGATGCTCTCACAACATTTATACTCTGACATTTTGCCATCAACACACATTTCGGACAAGAAACTCTCCTCAGCAACCTGAAGACACATTGGTAGTGATGGCAGAGGCCTTGGGAGATGTGATTTTTGTCCACATAAAAAATTTCCACCAGGGCATTAGCTAAAAGTATACCTTTAACTTTTAGTGTTGCAGGCACCAGTAATGTTGGAGCCTTTATGTGCTCCTTGGCACTGGCCTGAGGATGCTGGATCACACCAAAGTAACTACCTCTGAAAAGTGTAGAGAGGAGGCAGGCAGAGGGGGTGCAGAGCACCAAAGACGCTAGCTGGGCATGGGGTTCTAGTCCAAATATGCCTCCTATCTGACCTTGTGCAGAGAAAGGGTTGCAAACCAGGGTTCATTTATTTCCTGGACTACTATAAATAGCAAATGGGGCGATAGTTTTGAAACAACCACAAACCTCTCCCCAAACAAACCAGGCTTACTTCCCTTTTTTGCCTGCTACTCAATGTGCTGGTGGAGTCAAGGGAAGAAAACAAAGCTGGAAACATGCTGACAGATGATTTCTCTGCTAAAATATTTCCTAGTAAGAGACGTTTTGTTAACAAGCTCCACTATATACTATAACATATATTTCACAATTTGTCTACTTCCTGCAGGATGTCAAAATAATTGGCCTATAATACTTCTAAAATATAGTCAGCAATCTCTGGATTTATTATATGTATATGCATTAGCATATTGATGACTGAGTTTATACATCATGCATCTTTCCAGACTTTAGGCTTCTGTTACTCTTTCTTTGAAAATCATAAGCCTTGTTACACAATGCAAGAATCTCTAGACAGTTATCCTTTCCTTTAGCATAGGAATGAATAACAGAGGCAAAATACTCCACTGTCAGCCTGGAGATGACAGCTTAGTAACCATTGCTAATATACCCAGAATTTCTTCTCCCTTGGTGTGAGAGAAGAGGTGGCTCCAGATTTGCTGACCAATTTTGTTATAGCAGCTATCTCAATTCTCATACAGTGGCAGAACACAGTGCTGGAGCGTTGTTGCCCTCACCATTTCATCCAATATGGGGAAAGGATTTTCCTGATCCAGAATAAGGTGAGTGGAAACAGGGAGGAGATGGCCCCCATGGTGCTAATGCCTCACACTGTAACCCTGCCTTATAACATACAATTTTATAGTTTATAGCTGTATTTTGTTTGGTGCACAGTGTGTATCTCACTAATAATATACAGTTAAGCTACTGTGGCTCAAAGTCACCTAAAATATTTCCTCTTGTGCTTTTTCCACTAACTTACTATACGTTTAATTTTATTTGGGGTTTTTCATTTTAGGAAACAATTTGTGAATTTATTTTGCTTCAAAGAACTCTAAAATATTTACATGACAAAATTAACAGAAAAAAATCAATAGTAGCCCTGTGCATTCATAATTAATCCACTGAGAAAAAATTTAGGAAAATAATTTATTTATTACCATACCCTCAAAAAATATGAAATTCCTAGGAATTAACATAAACAAGGAAATAAAAGACCATTATATTGAAAATTATAAAACTCAGAAGAAAGAAATTTGAAGAGCGCATTAGAAAAGGAAGAAATATCTCTTATTTTTAGGTTAGAAGGACTAATACAAGAATGTCAATATTACTAAAAGCAATGTATAAATTTAATCCAACTCCTATTAAAACACCAACATTTTTCACAAAACTGGAAAATAAATCCTAAAATTCATATGGAATCATAAAAGATCCAGAACAACTAAAGCAAAGAAAGAGAAAAAAAGCAAAGTTGGAGGCAATATAAAATCAGATTTCAAGCTGCACTACTACAAAGTTACAGTAATAAAAAATAACAGTACTGGCACCAAAACATGTTTGTAGATCAATAGCATAGGACAAATATACAGAAAGGACCCCACACACCTACCACTATCTTATTTTTCATAAAGGAGTGAAAAATGATCGCCTCTTTATAAATAGTGCTAGGAAAACAGGATATTCACTTGAAGAAGATTGACCCTAGATCACTATCAGTCATCTGTGCTAAAATCAAAACAGATCAAAACTATAATTATAAAAGCAGAAACATTGAAACTGCTGACTGATCACACAGGAGAAATACTTTAAGCCGTAGGCACAAGCAAAGATTGCCTGAACAGAGCTAGAATAACACAGGAAATGATTGAAAGAATCAACAAATGGGACTACATCAAATTTTAAAACTTCTATACAGCCAAGAAAATAATTAAGAGAATGAAGAGAGGACCTAGAGAATGGGAGAAAATTTTTGCTAGCTACTCATCTGAGAGAGGGCTAATACTTGGAATATATAAAGAATTCAGAAAAAAATGCCTCCCCAAATAGGCTAACGAACTGAATAATCACTCGTTAAAAGCAGAGAAATAGTGGCTAATGAGCATATAAAAAAGTGCTCAACATCTTTAGCCTCTATGGAAATACAAATGAAAACAACGTGGAGATTCTATCACATCCCAGTGAAAATGTCCCTCATGAAGAATACAAAAAAAAAGTAGTGAATGGTGGCTAGAATGAGAGGGGATTACATTTTTGGTGAGAATGTAGCCAAGTACAACCAATATGGAAATCAGTGTAGAAAAAACAGTATCATTTGACCCAGCTATACTTCTTGTGGGTATATTCCCAAAAGAATTAAAGATATCACAGTACAGTGACACATAAATACACATGTTTATTAGCATGGCGATTTGCAATAGCTAAGTTTTAGAAGCAGCTTAGAGTCACTTCAATAGGTGAATGAATAGAGAAAATGTAGTATATAAACACAAAGGATTAATATTCTGCCATAAAGAATAAAATTGTGTCATTTGCACGAAGATGGATGAAACTTGAGAACACTATGCTAAGTGAATTGAGTCAAACTCAATTAAATACCACATGTTTTGTCTGATATGAGAAATCTGAAATCTGAATAATTGGGTGCATTAAACAAGAGATGATAGAAAACTAAAAGGTAGATTCTTGGAGATGCAGAAGTGGATAGGGGGAGGGCAAAGGGGAGGAAGGTATTGGTAATGATCAAGACAGCACATGTATGTACCAGTTCCTCAAATGATCATTATTCTGATCACAAACATGCACTGATAAAAAATAGAAATTTAAAAAGAAGTACAAAAATATTTACATGATTCCAATGTTAAATCTACAAAACAAGGTACATCAAAGGCCTGGCTCCTATCCATTTCTCCTGTACTTAGTCTCTTCCTTCCTTCTGTGTGTAATCATTTAAGAAGATTTTGGTTTATTTTGACTTTGTTTCATTTTTAATTTTTAAATTAATTTTACATTTATAGACAGTTATAAAATAATGTAGAGACATCCTATATACTTTTCTCCCAGTTTTATCTAATGTTACATATTACTTAAATCTGTGGATTTGTTAAAAGACATACTACTTAAACCTGTGGATTTGTTAAAAGACATTAATCTCC
This sequence comes from Ctenomys sociabilis, assembly GCA_004027165.1. NCBI lineage: Eukaryota > Metazoa > Chordata > Mammalia > Rodentia > Ctenomyidae > Ctenomys > Ctenomys sociabilis. The sequence continues at coordinate 7,685 of PVKA01034842.1, read as the reverse complement.
ATATAATACTATTAATTAAGCTATAAATTCAATTCAGATTTCATTACCATATTGGTATCCTAAAAATGCCCTTTTTAATGGGCCAGTATTCCACATGACATTTAGTTCTAACTCCTTAATCTCCTCTTATCTATGTACATTGGCAATTCTTGTCTTCCATGAATCTGGGACCTTGGAAAAGTGGTAGCCAATTACATGATTTTATACAATTTGAGTATGAACAATGATTTTTAATGATTAAATTTAGGCTATACATTCTGGACAAGAAAAACATACAAGTAATACTGATACATGGGAAACAATAGAATTCCCAACTTCCTAGATGTCAGATATGCCCAGTTTGTGTTCCCCCAAATCAAAGAATGAACTTGTTATTGAAGATATGAAACCAAGACTTGGGCACTGTATGTTCTCCTCACTATTGGAGTGTCACTGAAGCTCACCAAAATTGAATTGTTTTGCTCTGTGAAAGATACTCTTAGTGCCACACACAGAGGTGCATGCTTGGAACTCCAGTGCTCTAGATGCTGAGGCAAGGGCATGGCAAGTTTTAGGCCAGCCTGAACTACGAAACAAGGCTCTGGCAGAAAAGAAAGAAGGAAGGAAAGCTAAAACAATGCTGTTAAGATGTGTCACATTGTGGGAAAGGATATTTATGAAATACATGTCTGACAAAGACTTGTATGGCAAATATATGTCTTTTTAAAACTTTCAAAACTGAGAAGTAAATGAACAACCCAGATAAAAAATGGGCCAAGAATTTGGGGGTTTGAAGGTTGGGGGTTGGACTCAGGACTTGGCAACGAGCTATGTCCACCACTATTTTTTGTTTTTATTTTGTATTTTGAGACAAGATCTCTCTAAATCACAAAATTGCCTGGGATAGGCTTGAACTCGGTCTTCCAGGATTGAAGGTGTGTGCTGTTGTGCTCTGCTGCAAAGAATTTGAATTAACACTTCATTAAAGAAGACCATGCCAGTGGCAGATAAGCTATGGAATGGTTCTCAATGTATTACTCCTTTGATATAGAAAATAAAACCACAATGAGCTACTGCTATGCATTTATTAGAATGACCAAAATTTTTTTAAAAACTGACATTGCCAAGCACTAGAAAGGGACAGAATTGTCACTCTTGTACTTTGCTTGGGCTGCAATATGTGAATGATTGATTTCTCATGCTGTTCTAGAGGTGACTATGGAGAGTGCATTTAAGGTGCCTCCTGTGTCCTTTCAATATGTGCTCTAGTGAGTGTGTGTGTGTGTGTGTGTGTGTGTGTGTGTGTGTGTGTGTGTGTGCATTCATTCTTCTTAAACTTAAACTCTGGAATACTCAAAATGTACATGTGTGCATTGGGTAGTTTCTCATAAAGTTAAACGTGCTTATTACATAACACAATAATCTTTGGAGGATTTATCCAATGCAATACAAACTTACATCCACATAAAAAGCTTCTATAAATGTACATATTGACCTTGCTTATAATCACCAAAATCCAGGAACAACCCAAACACCCAGCACTGGACAATAATACATAAGCAGACTTGGGCATAGCCATACACCGAGATATTGCTTGCAGCAAAATGAAGTGAGTTATTGACACATTATGCTGGATGAAAGAAGCCAGCCTGAAAAAGGTACAGCCTATCAGATTCTATCTATATGACATTCTGGAAGGGCAAAACTATAAAAACATATTCCCCATCAGTGTTTGCCAGGGGCTGGAGCTAGTTGGGAGAATGAGAGACTTTTAGGGATTGATAAAATATTCTGTTCTGTTGGTTCTGATAGTTGTATAACTGTTGCATATCTCATGGTGTTTATTTACTTTTGTCAAATTTCATAGACCAATAAACTATACAGAATATGCATATATGTATTCCTCATGGAAAAAAATAAAACTGGGAGGAATGCAGATGAGAAATTCAAAATCACATTTCCAAAACTGCAATGGAGACTATCCATGTCTTGTCAAAATCTTCCCACAACATTCAACAGTACACCATTTCAATTTTCTGTAACTACCATATTTATTTATCTATAATGGCAATTATCCCTTTTGTGTTCTTATGATTGTAAGCTCTGAAATAGCCTTAAAACATCATGTGGATAAAATACTTTGTACATTTGGAGCAAGGTTTTACCAGAAAGGACAAGGCAAGCAGCTATTCTTCTATGCTGATAAAAGGTGTAAGAAGTAAACTGTGTTAAGAGGCTTAAGGTCTGAGCTCTGGAAATCTTAATTTAAGAGACACAGGTGGGCCAATTATTCTCTTTGAATAAAAGGCAGGAAATCTTCTCCAGCTTTGTTCAAGAAGTGAGTCATTTTGAGTGAATCTGTTTGGAACAACAATTCCCCAGGGTAACGGGTAACACTCATCACCCTGGCTAGGACGAGATTCCAGCCCACTGAGCAGGAGAGGAAGAAGAACTCTCTTCTTGTCCCCTTCTAAATCTGAAGCCAGGTGGGTTCTTGTCCTGAGGTCCTTCTACCCTTCCCCAATTAATCCCACAACTCTTCTCCACCCAGCATGAAACACTCACTCACTCCCAATCAGTGTCTATGAGGCTAGGAAACTGCCAGCTGTGGCCAAAGGCCAAAGCCTGCCTGCTGCGTGTGTTCACACAACTTCTGAGCAAAGCGTCCCCACCATGTATTTAAACAGAAAAGCATCAAAAGAGTAATATTTCATGAGATGTGAAAATTATGTGAAAAGTAAAATTCAGTGCCCACAAATAGAGTTTTCCTGGAACACAGCCATGCCCATTTGCTTTTGTATTGTGTGTTACTATTTAAATACACTGATATCAAAGCTGAGAAGCTAGAACAGAGACCATGTGATTTGCAAAGGCAAAAATTTTTATCCCTTTGAAAATGAAGTTGGCTGACCTCTGCTTTAGGCATTTGCAGTCTGTTGCCTCTGCATTGATGTCCACACGATAAATTTATAAAAACTGGCAAGACTTGGGCAGCACCCTGTGCACACTAGATCATGTCACAGCAACACTGTAACATCTGTTGCCCTTGCACACTTTTGCTGCTGCAAAACAGAAGCACTTCAGCAAGAGAAGAAATAATTTGTGGAAGACATGAGACTCTTTGTTTCTGGCTTGATCCATTTAACATGGTAAGCCCTCTGAGCTATTGTGCATCCAAGATTCAACCAACCCTGAGTCAAATAGGTTCAAAGGAAAAAGAAAACGTGTCTGCGCTGCACGTGCACAAACCTCTTTCTTGCCATTTTCCTTAAATCATGTCATATGACAACTCTCCCGACACCATTGACATTGCACTAGGTATTATACATGATGCAGAAATTATTTAGAGTGTAGGGGAGGACATACATAGGTTATATGACAATTCCATGCTAGTTCATAAATGGGCTCGAGCATCTATAGACTTGCCATCCACAGGGTTCCTGGGACAAATTTCCTACAGATACCAAGAGGTTCCTTTATTTTATAGGTAATTTTGGTATCCAAAACAATAAATGTTCTCTAAATATTACTTAAAAACATCCAGTCCCTCAGCTCAGGATGTTTTGCCAGTTTATCAACTGTGAATTTATATTGTGTTTCCATGTAAGTAAAAGTTAAACAATCATCTCCAGTGCTCTGATGGGCAAATTATACCCATTCTGGGCATTTGTCTACTCACCTATTTATAGTCCAGTATTGCTCATACTTTTTTGTGAAATTAATCACATTACAAAGCCAAATGATAAAGCAAAGAATATTATAACTAGAATTGGCTTTATACTCCACTCATTTGCATCTAAATATTGAATGAGTTTCATAACATCTTGTAGCCCTGATTTCTTTGTCTATTAATTAGGGATGAAAATTATACTTTGTGGGACTTCTGTGAAGTAGTAATAATTATGTGAAAGAAAATCATGCTTGCACAATGCAAATGATGATGATGATATGGTTCACTTTATCTTCTGGCCCCTTTCTCCTCTTGGCCTTGCCAAAATAACTACTTTGCTAAGTAAAAGGCAATCTATTAAGATGTTTCCTTAATTGCTATGGCCAGCAAATCATTAAAAATATCTATTGGTTCAACTTTTTGACTGATTGTTCCTATGCACTCACTTGGCTAATATTTGGTCCTTAAGAAGACAAAGACTAAGTTTATTAATGCTGTTTTTATTATCTATTAAGGAAAACTCATTTTCTATTAGCAGGATGAAAGATATCTCACTCATCACAATGGTGATTGATTATGGGGTAAACTGCTGTAAAGAGAAAATAAACCCTGATCTTTTTTCTACAGTCATACTATCCATTAAAAACATTGTGGGGGGGGGTGTGAGCAGCTGGCGAGATAGCTCAGAGACATAAGTATCTACCTGGTAAGCACAAGGACCTGAGTTTGATCTGCAGCCCCACATGCCATTTAGTCTCAACCCTGGACACAGGTATCCACTGTGCAGCCCCAGAACTGGGTGTGGTGTTGGAGACCTGTAATCCTAGAATGCAGGAGGTTGATCCAGAAGTATCTCTGAGTTTGAGACCACCCTGGGGGCCACAAAAGCGAGCAGAAGGCCAGCTGGAACTGCATGGTGAGACCCTGTGTCAAAAAAAAAAAAAACAATCCAAAACATTGGGATGGGGTAAGTTGGGGTTGTTGCGCAGGGACACAGTGCCTGCCTGGCCAGTGAGAGGCCCTGATTTTGATTCCTAGTACCAACAGTGCCCACCAAAACCTGGGAGGTATATCATTGAAAATATGAACAAGTATTGGGTCTAATGAGTTTTAAAGTAACAATTTAAAATTGATTAACACTTCTCATCAAAAGCATACCTGTTAGATACAATAAAGGGCCAAACAAATTGGATCTAGTTACCAAGAAAATGCCAACTTCCATGTATGTACATGAGTGTCAGTTTAATTGATTCAAATGAATGTAATAACATTTGCATATGCAGAAAACTTCTCTAAAGACTTTCCAATGAGTTTTATTTGATTACTGATTCTTGCTGACATTTATAGCTAGAGACCCAGTACAGTGATCTTTGATTTGTCTCAGATACAAGTCCAAGGCTATTAAAGAAACAGGGACTATACAAGCTTACACTTCCTTTTGAAGATTAAGAGTTGTGGGTGGAAGGACAAAGCTAAGAATGGTGGGCAGGGCAAGTTTAGAGGCCAGATGAGGGTAGCCAGTCCAATAGAGTCCAGTTTCTCTGTCACCTTTGACCATACTATTTCCAAAGCAAATATCTGTGATGCACTTCTTCATCCACTCAGCAAAACCATTCCCTGGATACTTACTGTATACTAGGCCATGTCATAGGTCCTGGGAATGTAACAACACTGGATTGGGAATCAAAGCTCTGAGTCATAAGTCTAATACTTACAGTTGTGTGACATGGTCAAATGTTGATATATGGGCCAGGTTTTGGGTTCATGCTGTCTCTTCATTTTAATGTAACTTAATAAATATGCCTCTCTAGTGCTCTTGACTCAAATGAGGAGGATCTACTTCAGAATTCTAAAAGGCATTGGTTTTTGAAAGGTTCATGGCACTTAAAAAATACAGTCTTTATTCTACTGAAGAGAATATACCATAAAAGTCTGTGGCTACCACTCAGAAAGTCTCTCAGGCATCTGCTTGTGAAGTTTCTTTACTGTAATTGTTTTCTGTGACCCAGTAGTGAAGACCTCACCCTGCCAAAGGTCAGGCTCTGCAGATGAGTGTCAGTCCAGACAAAGAGATCTACTTCATGCTCTCATGCTGAAGATGATTGAGAGTAATGACTTCTGAGGAAGAAAAAATGGAAGAAGGGCAATGAACAGGACAAGATTCTGGAAAAGATAGAAGTGACCAAATAGCTAGTAGAAGTTTATTTTCATAAGGAAGAAACTTGCGTTTCTGCAACAAGATGAAATAAATAGGCAAGGATGAGAGAAGCAGAGTACATTTCTGAGACAACAAGACATATTAAAATGGCAAGAAGGGTAAATGGGAGATCACAAGCTGAAGGGATCTTAACTCTTAAGGAAGAGAGAGGTGAGAAAATGTACTGAAATTATGATGTCTGAGGTCTATAAGGATGGAAATGTCTGCAAGAAACAGAACAGGAGACATCTGAGAAATGACTCAGACAGTTCTTTTCAAAGAAGTTGAAAGATTGACAATTATTGTTGGTGCTAGTGATGGATGCCTAGGAACTTATCCTGTTCTCATTAATTTTGTATGTTTTTGAAATTTTTATAATAAGATGTTTAAAATTTTTTGAAAACTATTTGGCATACTTATTATTATCTCTCTCTCTCTTTCTTTTTCAGTACCATGGATTGAGCTTGGGATCTTACCCTTTCCAGGCAGGTGCTAATGGCACTGAGCTATGTTCCCGGAATTATCTCTTTTTTATTTATTTATTTATCATACTGGGGAATTGAACATAGGACCTGGCATTTGCCAGGCAGGCACTGTTCCACTCGGCTATATCCCTGGCCCTGTTGTTTCCCTTTAAAAGAAAACATTTGTATTTGTATTTGTGAAGTGAGAATCGGTATTTCCCTTAGCTGGGTGACTCCCAGTGAACAATGATTTTCTATTTGTCTACTAATATCCCAAATGAAAGTTCAGTCAATTCAAAGTGTACTTGCAAATCCTTTTGTCTAAGGCTTTTTAAAATGCCTATCATGTAGTTTAGTCAACCTCTGCAGTAATTTTGCTTATTTCTCTTAACAGCACGTTATTGTTTCATGTTGTAGTGTTTTTCCTTCCTTCTTTTCTTTCATTCTCTTTTTGTTCTTTCTACCTTTCTTTCTTTCTCTTTTTGTTCTTTCTTTCTTTCTTTCTTTCTTTCTTTCTTTCTTTCTTTCTTTCTTTCTTTCTTTCTTTCTTTCTTTCCTCTCTTTCAACTTGTCATTACTTAAAACAAGTTGGCTGCAGATTGAATTTCTAGCCAGTCCTCACTGCAGCAGTGCCCACATGAAGAATATCATAGAATTTCCAATCTTACTAACTTTCTTTCTGGCATTGGGAAACATCAAAGAAGCAAAATAAATAGCCCTAATCTCAGAAACCTCTTAGAGTTACATGGACTTCAGTGTGCTTTATAGCCCTAATCATGAACCCATTTATTTTCTTGGAGATTGGAGGAAACAGATGAAGAAAGGATATTCTTATCCTGTACAAAATTGTTACAGTCAGCTAGCAAGAGAGATTGAAAACTGAAAAACTAGATGTGAAGCAGCCACTTGGTGTTCTGAGTTTGTAAAGATCATGGCTCCACATCTTGCATCATGAAGAGCAATTGGGCAGTGTGCATGATTTTGATTGACCTTTACTCAATTTATGTTTTCTGCATTGTATTAGGAATAATGAATTGTCTTAAATAGCATATGTTTCAAGCCCATACTGTTGTGAGAAAATATCTCATGGATTTTAAAATTAAGTAGCAAATAATTCAAACTTTCAGATGATATTTTTAAAGATGCCGTATATATCTTAAAAGGAGAGCAATATGCCTTTCCAGATTTACCTCTTCTCAATCCACCAATGTCATAATGAGACTCTTCTTCAGGTAAGAAGAATAAAGATAGATAGGGAATACAAAATAGTATAGTGGATAAAACATCTGCACAGGGGCCGGGGAGATGGCTCAGTAGAATAAGCACTTGCCTGGCAAGCAAAAAGGCCTGAGTTCAATCCTCAGTTCAGCCAAAA
>PVKA01034841.1:0-23133 GCA_004027165.1 Ctenomys sociabilis | reverse complement strand
CCCCTCTCCTTATGAGCTCTTCCCCAGAGATGGCACCAACCCTCCTTCTCCCCCACCTCCAGATGCTGCGGATCTGCACAAGGTACACCCCAGAGCAGGACACGATGACCTTCTCTGATGGGCTCACCCTGAACCGGACTCAGATGCACAATGCTGGCTTTGGGCCCCTCACAGACCTCGTCTTTGCCTTTGCTGGGCAGCTCCTGCCCCTAGAGATGGATGACACGGAGACAGGGCTGCTCAGCGCCATCTGCCTCATCTGTGGAGGTGCGAGGGCGCCCCCTGGCGTCTGCTTGGGCTCCTTTCCCACCACACTCCACACCTAATCTCTGACCAGGTGGGGGACCTTGGTCTCTTCTCCTGGGATTATTGCACCTGGCCCCAGCCACAGACTTCTCAGATCCTAAGGAAAGCTGGGCGAGGTGGTGTACACCTGTAAACCCAGCACTCAAGAGACTGAGGCAGGAGGATCACTGTAAGTTTGAGACCAGCCTGGGCTACATAGTGAGTTCGAGGCCAGCCTGAACTAGGAAGTGAGACTCTGTCTCAATAAGAACTTAAACTAAGCTTAACATAAGACTGAAAAAGGGGAGCAGAGCCAGGGGAGTTGAGGAGATGCTAAGTACTGGTGCTGGAATAGGAGTGTTTAACAGAAAAGAACCCTTGCTGAATGGGAGAAGAGAGGACTTAGAGTAGGGGATATAGCCTGATGGGACTCAGGGACAGCAGAGAAGAGGCTGATGGGAGAAGAAATGTGGGATCTGGAGGCTCATAGGACAGGGACCATTGGGGATCAACCACCTGTCACTGTGTCCTGCCCCTCTCACACCACTATGCTTGTGCCCATAGACCGCATGGACCTAGAGGAACCTGAAAAAGTAGACAAGCTGCAGGAGCCACTGCTGGAAGCCCTGAGGCTATATGCCCGGCGCCGGCGGCCCAGCCAGCCCTACATGTTCCCAAGGATGCTTATGAAGATCACCGACCTCCGTGGCATCAGCACCAAGGGTTAGTCATGAGTGAGCCTTTGCCCTGTCTTCTCAGGGCTTCAAAGCTCCCAGGCCACACAGATGGACAAGCAGAGACAGGAACAGTGTGGCTGAAAACCAGCTGACCTACGCTGGCCTTATCCTAGTGGGGAAACATTGTCAGATTCCTTTCTTTTTTCAAAAACATTGCTAGGGATTGAATCCAGGACTGCGTGTGTACTAAGCACCTCCTTTACTGTTTTTGTACTTCATTTTCCTGTTTTTCAACTGGGTTCTATTTATTCATACCTCCTACACTAATGGTGAGAATTGAATGAATCCACACATAGTGTGCTTAGGTGAATTAGGCAGATGTGAGGGTGTGTGCCTATAATCCCAGCATTCTGGGAGCCTTGAGGATCCAACGTTTCAAGCCCAGCCTGGGAAATTCAGTAAGACATCTCAAAAAAATGAAAAACAACAGCAACAACAACCAAAAAAAAAAAAAAAAAAAAGAGAGAGAGAAGGGGTGGTAGTGTATTCCTAGTATAATCCTAGTGCTCTGAAAGGTTAATGTAGATTTGAAAGTTCAAATTCAGCCTTGACAATTTATAGAGTTAGTGATAGTACTGCCTCAAAAAATAAAAAGGGCTAGGACTGAAGCTCAGTGGCAGTGTATTGACCTACCATGTGTGAAGCCCTGAGTTCAATCCCCAGGACCACAGGGGAAAACAAGTGAATGAAAAATTCAACTATAGCAAGACATCATGGCACATGCCTATAGTTACAGCAGTCAGGAGGCTGAGGCAGGAAAATCACTTTTGAGAGTTGGAGTCCAGTCTGGGCTACATAGTGAGTTCCAGATCACCTGAACTACATAGTGAGACCTTGTCTCAAACAAACAAAGAGGCCTGGGGATGTAGCTCAGTGTGAAAACTGGATTAAAAAAAAGTTTAAGAGTTGGTTGGTTTCAAGGGCCATGTGCTTCTGCCCTTTTGAAACTCTTTGTCTCTCTGTTGTAGGTGCAGAAAGGGCCATTACCTTGAAGATGGAAATTCCAGGCCCGATGCCCCCGCTGATCCGAGAAATGCTGGAGAACCCCGAAATGTTTGAGGACGACTCCTCACAGTCTGGTCCCAATCCCAAGACCTCCAGTGAGGATGAGGGCCCCAGAGGCCAGAGCAAAGGGAGCCGGAGTCCCCAGCCTGACTAGGGCCCCTGACCTCCTCTGCTGTGGGGTTGGGCTCCAGGCAGCAGACTGACCATCTCCCAGACACCCCCAGTGACTGGGGGAGGACCTGCTCTGCCCTCTCCCCACCTTTCCAAGGAGCTCCTTGTTTTGCCAAAGTTTCCAGGGGTGCCTCTGTATTCATCCCTTCCTGCCCTGATGGCTCCTGCTCCAGTCCTGGGAGCCTATCCTGCTCTCAGCAGGAGGAAGAGCAGAGGGGTGAGCCTGGGTCTGGACTGTACAATCACAGCACTGCCCCTCAGATATCAGGGACTCAGGCTCCCCAGGTTAGGAGGAAGCCCTGTCATCCCATAGCCCCTTCCTGTGCTGGGTGCTTGGTCCTCTTTGAGCAAACAGGAACACTAGAGAGCACAAGGGGGGTCCAAGTGGGCTAAGCTCACCCTCCTGCCCCTGCCCTTGCCTAATGCTGTGTGATGCACATTGCCCTCATACCTGGGCCTCATGCCAGGCTGGGCTGGGCTGGGCTGGGCCCTGTATTTCTGGAGCGACACTTGAGGATGAAAGGGACAGATGCAGGCCTGTTTTGCACCTCTTTGCTGGGGTGTAGCGTTTACTCGTGGCCTCCTCCGTTACAAGCCCCTCCCCCAGCCTTGTCAAGTGCCTTGGGCTCCTCCTGACCCCCATCTCAGCCATCGGGCAGGGACCCTCTACACTACAGAAGGGCCAGGGAGCCCTCTCCTCCTAGTGCCTTCCACCCTGTACTCCAGAGCAGCTTGGCCCAGGAGGGGAGTTGCTGCTTAGCTGATCCCATCAAACCCGAGAAAGCCTCTATTTATTTATTAGCTTTTGTTTACACCCTGGAATGACCCCTTCCTCTAGGGGTTTTGGGAGGGGGACCCCAGGACCTCTGTGACCCCTCCCTTTTTCCTCCAATCCCCCAGTTTGTATTTAGCTGCCAAATAAGATTCCGCTGGCTCCCCTTTTTCTCTGGGGGGTCAGGGTGCTGTCCCCGCCCCTCTGTTTACATCTCCCCTCCATCTGTATCGCATCTGCATATTGCTGAGTTTTCTATTTTTGCAAAATAAAGTGATGGAAACTCATGGGTCTGTGGCTCCCTGTAGGTGCAGTAGGGGGAGTGGTAGTGAGGAAAGTGGCCTGGGTGAGGGGCAGGGCTAGGAGTAAGAAAGGATGAAGAGTGCTTGCTGGAGTGTGGAGGGAAGGAAGGGAGCTGAGCGCATGGGCTGCCGCCAGCTGCCCGGGCTGGTGTTGGGACCCAGGGGCCCTTTGCTGTGTGCACAGGCATGATCTGCCTCTCGCCCTCAGCTCTCCCGCTCTTTGTGACCCCCTAGTACCCTGCAGCTTGCTGCCTTCACCCCTCCCATCTCCAGTCACTCCCAGGGACACACAGTGACTTCCAAGCATCTCCACAATGTCCTTGACAAGGTCCTTGGCCTCCACCATGTTCTGTACTGCCTTCCGCTGGGAATTCCTTCTGGGATTCCCTCTCCTGCTCCCCATCCTGCCCAATTCTTTAGTATTTTGCCTACCCTGTTCCTGGCTACCCTGTTAGCCTTTTTTTTTCTTCTTTCTTTTTCTTTTTTTTTTTTTTTTTTTTGAGAAGTTCTCTATAGTTTAGGCTGGCCTTGAACTACCCATCTAGTTCACTGGCCTTGAGCTCACTATGTAGTTCAGGCTGGGCTTTTGCCTCAGCCTCCTGAGTGCTGGGCTTATAGGTATGAGCCACTATTCCCTAGTGCACACCTGGATGCCCAGCACCTACAGGCTTTCTTCACTGGTGAATTCTGATATAGGAAAGAGGCTGAGAATGTAGGATAGGAAAGAAGAGTGAAAGAAAGCAGAAGAAAAAGTGAAAGAAGATTAAGAGGAAACCACAGGGCCTATGGGAAAAGAGGGTCATTGCCATGGTAGCAACCCCCCCATGTGGGGGAAGGGGAAAGGTCCTGGGTGTTCCTAGCCAGGGGTCAACTAGAGAAAGGCTCTCCTCCCAGTAGGTGAGCTTCCAGGATCCACTGGCACATACTGAGCACCTGCTGCGAGAAGGGCACTTTGCTGTGTGCTGTGGCTACAACAGGGGGTGCCCCTGGTAGGGGAGACAGCTCTGTGAACAGAGACTTGTGTCCAGGTCCCTCTCAAGCTCTGGTGGCCATCCATGGTTGACGCAAATCCCACATGTATTTCCCACAGCCTGTTGTTCATCCTGCCTTGGCTTTGGTAATTCCTGCACACTACTCCTTTCTTCTCCACCTTCCTCAGGCTCCATGACTCTCATTCCTGGGTCCTCACATCACGTTCTCCAAGCCTGGACCTGTGCCCCTCTTCAACTTTCCAGGTATCTGGACCTCAGGTTTCCCCCAGCCTCACCTCTCCTCACCCATCACTTCTTCTTTTTTTTTTTTTTTTGTGGAACTGGGGATTGAGCTCAGACCCTTGTGCTTGCCAGGCAAGCGCTTAGTCTACTTAGCCATCTCCCTGGCCCCCACCCATCACTTCTCATTCCTGCTAATTCTCTTACAGAGAGACCAGTATGTGCCCAGTACTCTTGTGAGCACGGAAATGCATCATCTGACTTGATTCTCACCACAGCAGCCACAAGAAAGATTAAAGAATGTTGCTAAAGGCTTTGCTCCTTACTTGTAAAAGAGCTGGGCTAGAATTTGGGTATTTGGGCTCCAGAGATTGATGTAGTAAAGCACACAGATACAACCAGCAGTCCCTATATTTTCAAAATGAACAATGATCTCTAACTTCCCCTCTCCACAGTATTTGCTGCCTCCATATTGCTTCCTACTCTGGCCTTTCCAGTATGGGGAAGTGGGAGATCATCAAGAGAGGCAGACTCACACTCAATCCAAGGCCAGCTGCTTGCTAGCTGTGGAACCCTGGGAAAAATTCTTTATTCCCTGCATCCAAGCCTCAATCTCTGCATCTCTAAATTCGGGCTGTGGAGAAGGCCAAAGGTCTATGTGCTGAGGTTCTGTGACCACTAACAGCAGTGCTCACCTGGCAAAGCCTCAGTAGATGAGCAGCCTGCTTCCAGATCCCTGGGTCATCCACTCTTGGTCGCCCAGCCTCTCCTCTATCTGCTCCACCTTCTCTTAGATCAGCCACCCCCCAAAGTCCCCCCGCCTCAGGGTGTGTCACTTCCTCCTCTGTAGCCTCCAGATCAGTGCACAAAGGCTGTGGCTGCCACCAGAGGAAGGGCTGCTCTGCACACACCTGTGAGTACCAGGGCCCTGGGCCCTCCTGTCTCCTCTGCTTTCAAGCCCAACCACCAGGTCCCAAGCTTGTAGGGAGCTGACTTTGATATGGACATCCAGGAAGCAGTTGGCCAAGCCTTGAGAAAGGCTCTGACTTGGCTGCATCTCTAGGATGTCCTGTTCTGTCTCCCTCCTCTGGTGTCACAGACCTTTTTCTTTCATTGGTTTCCCAACCGAGGACTTCCAGGAAGGGAAAGAAGAAGAGGTTGAACAGGGCTAACCTTGGTGCCTGCCATGTGCCAAAGTTATGCCAAAGTAGGCTTCTCCCCCAACCCCAGCTGCCATGACTGCTGCCAAGGCTTTGTTCTCAGCCCAAGCTTGTTCCCAGGCGGTGCCTTGGCCACGGACTTCACACTCCCAGTGGCAGTTCTGTTCCCACCTTGTGACTGAGTGGGCATTAGAGGGGCTTCTACTCAGCATGGGAGGTGTGGGTGGCTTGGGAAGGGGCTCTGTTTCTTGGCACCTGAGAGGAATCAATCACAGTGGGACATCCAGGGTGGCCTGGTTCTTCAATAGCGAGTGATGGTTTTACCTCCAGGGTTGTCTCTCCAAGAAGGATGGGTGCTTTCATCCTTTAAACAAAGGACTAGCCAAGTGAGGCAAAGAGTTTCTGAGTGATTGGTTTATTGCAATGTATAGAAAAGCAGGATAAGCAAAAATAAGTAAAAGGGATATATGAAAATATAGGCAAAAGGAGATAGAAAATCACTCTGGCACAGTGTTAGTAACAAACCAAACACTGCATCCCTCGAGGACATTTTCTGAATGGTCTAGGTGGCACTTTGACTGGCTGGAATGCCATCAAGCCAACAACTGCAAAGTTAAAGCACTGTGTGGCCACCAGCTTCACAGAGTGCGCATCTGCAAAGAGCAGATCGTAGCAAGAAAGGTTTCAGGTGGCCATCTGAAGACCCTCATATTAATAGTTCCAGAGGATGTGTTAGCGCAGCCTCTAGACGTCAATTTTTTCAGGGGAAGGTCCTACATAAGAACACCACTCTCTTATTTACTTACTGGCTCACAGTTGTCAATGGAGCTCTGGGTCAGCCAGTTGTTTAGGGTAACTATCAGCCAGCACCGGGTTGGTTGCAGCTTGTATTACAAAAGAAAGCTCAAAATGGAGTTTTGAGGTGGGACAACCCGCTCGGGCCCACCTCCTGTCCCTCTCTCGAACAGGAGCTTTCTTTCCTTCAAAAAATATATTCTGCTCATTAAAAAAAAATGGTGTTTGTGTTGTCAAAGGATAGTTATGTTAGTCCTTAAAATGTCAATTCATAGACCAAGGTATAGCTTAGTGGTAGAACAATGGCCTAGTGTGCATGAGGCTCTTGGATTAATGCCTAGCCTCAGAAAATTAATTTTACTTGGAGTCAAAAGAGTCATGGCAGAGCAAAATACAGGGGGCAGTGAGGTATACACTTGGGGCAGAATTTTTTTTTTGGTGGAACCAGGGATTGAACTCAGGCCCTTTTGCTTGCCAGGCAAGTGCTTATTCTACTGAGCCATCTCCCCAGCCCCAAGAACTGAGTTTTGGGGAGAGAAGGAGAGACTGAAGATTCCCAAGGAAAGAGAAACGGGATTCAGTGGGGTCCACTGGGTGAGTGGGGAGAAGACAACCCATGCTGGTGCTGGTGCTGGTACTGGAGAGGAGCAAAGCAGCAGATGTACCCAAAAGCGTGACTTGTTTCAATCCCTGATCTACTTCCTGTTCACTGTTTGAGCTTGGCTCACACTTGGGGACTTAGGTTTCTTTCTGCAAAAGGAGGGGGTTGAAGAAGAAGATTTGTTGTTCTATAGTTAGGATCAGACAGGAAAAGGAAGTAAAACAAAGAACTGTGAAGAAGTAGAGAAGAGAAAAGCTACAGAGAGATGTAATAGATTTTTTTTTTTTTTTTTTTTTTTTTTTGAGACAGTGTCTCTCTAGTTCAGGCTAGCTTTGAACTAATTAGCCCAGGCTGGCCTTGTGGAGATCCTCCTGCCTCAGGCATGTGAGTGCTGGGATTACAGGCGTGCACCATCACACCCAGTTAGAATTTTTAATAGGAAGGAGAAAGAGGGAGGAAGAATTGAGAGCAGAGAGGTAGAGGGTTAGGGGAGAGACACCCTCAAGTCCAGGGCCGTCTATCAGGGAGATGAGTGGGCTGGAGGTCTCTGGGTTTGCTCTGTCCTGAGAATCTCTGTGGTGGGGGGCCCACCTGTGAGATGAGTCAAAGCTGGGCTTTGTGCAGCAGCATCTCCAGCTTTCCTGACCACAGCACGCAGAGCTAGCAGGGCTGAGGTTACACTGGGCTGGCTTCTCCCCAAGGGCGGAGCTCAGTACCCAACGGCCTGAGGTCAGGGAGGTGGGGGGTTCAACAACTCAATTGGGCACCCCACCCCTTCCCCACACTGCACACACAGCATCTGGTCCTGAACCTGGGCCCAGGCTGGGAAGGAGACAGGGACTTCCAGGCAAGGTGTCAGTGTCCCTTCCCGAGGGCAGCTGACTGGTGTGGATAGTTACGACCCTGAGGGAGCACAGGATGCAATGTTATCTACTCACCCTGCATGCCCACCTCTGGGGATTTATCTTATAGTCACTTGTATACTGAATGATAAACATGCTATTTTTTCTTGAAACATCCCCCCCTTGGAACTGGGGATTGAACTCAGGCCCTTGAGCTTGCCAGGGAAGCACTTATTCCACTGAGCCATCTCCTTGGCCCCTTAAAGATTGCCTTTATATTTTATTTATTTATTTATTGCAATATGGGACTGGGGATTGACTCATGCCCTTGAGCTTGCCAGGGAAGCACTTATTCTACTGAACCATCTCCCAGGCCCTGCCCCCCACCCCCAAAGACAAGGTCTCACTAAGTAGTTCAGGCTAACCTTGAAGTCACTTTGTAGACTAGACTGGCCTTGGATTTACAGCAATCCTCCGGCCTCAGCCTCCCAAGAGCTGGGATTACAGGCACACACTACCATGCCCAGGGATCGAACCCCTGGCCCCTGAGCCTGTATAAAGGTGCTTTGATCCACTGAACTATTTGGCCAGCCCTAAATTGCTAAATTGCTTAAGCTGAGCTCAAATTTGCCAGCCTCCTGTCTCAGTCTCCAAGAATGATGGGAGTCTAGGTGTATGCCACCATTCTCAGCTAAGGGCAGTTTCTTTTAGAAGTAGTTTAAAGAGTTTGAACTTAAAATAGTTAAAATGCTAAATGTATTTTACCATTAAAAAATTTAAAACTTAAATAAGATAACAAGAAATACACACCCCATGCCCCATACAATCTGTTTTTATACTGACCTCTTTAATCTTTGTAGAGATTGTTTTTGCAGATATTAATATGAACATTTGTAAGCCGGGCGTGGTGGCGCATGCCTGTAATCCTAGCACTTGGGAGGCTGAGGCAGGAGGATTGTTGTGAGTTCGAGACCAGCCTGAGCTACAAAGTGAGCTTAAGGCCAGCCTGAACTGCATAGTGAGACCCTGTCTCAAAAAAAAAAAAAAAAAAAGAACATTTGTACTTTTTTTGTACCAGGGATTGAACTCAGGACCTTGTATTTGTCAGGTTGGCATTTAAGCCACTGAGCCTTTTCCCCAACCCTGTACTTTTCAAATGATCAAATCAAGTGGTACAATTGATTCTACAAATGATAAAATAGGGCCAGTGAGATAGCTCAGTGGACTTAGCGCCTGTTTAGGCAAGGGCAGGGACCTGCATTTGATACACCACATGCTGCATAGGCCCTGCCCCCAGGCATACTGAGGCAGGCTCTGAGTCCAGGTGTGGCAGCACTCCTCTGCAATGGGGAGGCTGAAAGCAGGAGGATCACTTAAGAGTCTGAACTGAGCTGCATAGTGAGACCCTGTACCAAATGCACTTTTTTTTTTTGGCAGAACCAGGGATTGAACTCAGGCCTTTGAGCTTGCCAGGCAATCATATACATTTTTACATTTAAAAAATTACAAATGGTAAAATAAACACAACTTTGCCTTTTGTTTTTCTTTCACTACTTTTCTTACGGATTTTTCCATCTGCAAAAATAATTTACCTTAGCTGGGCGTGGTGGCGCATGCCTGTAATCCCAGCACTTGGGAGGCTGAGGCAGGAGGATTGGTGTGAGTTCGAGAACAGCCTGAGCTACAAAGTGAGCGTAAGGCCAGCCTGAACTGGATAGTGAGACCCTGTCTCAAAAAGACAAAACAAAAAAAAAAATTACCTTTTTATTTTCATACCCATACAGATTTCAATTGTTACTCACCATGAGTTTGAGGCCAGCATAGACTATATAGTGAGTTCAAGGCCAGCCTACACAGTGAGACCCTGTCTCAACAAAGTAAAACAAAGGAAGGACTTGAGGATGTAGCTCAGTGTGAAGGTCCTGGCTTCACTGCTCAGTATTGTCAAAAGAATACTCTCTCCTCAAGTGGTTCCTTGGTAACTGCTAATCTACTCTATAGATATTCTTAGTTTGGACATTTTCATATAAATGAGATAATACAAAATGGGTTCTTTTATGACTGGCTTCATGCACTTGGAATACTATTTCAATATTCATCAGTGTTGTAGTACACATCAATACTTTGCTTCTTATAGCTAAATAATATTCCAATCAATGGATATATTGTACCTCATTTATCTGTTCATCAATTGATGGATAACTGGGTTTTTTCCTACCTGATGGCTATTCTGGGTAGTGTGACCAGGAGCATTCAAGCACAAATTTTTGTTTGAATACCTCCCTTTCTTTCTTTCCTTCTTTTTTTTTTTTTGAGATGGGGTCTCATTATATAGTTCAAGCTGGCCTTGAACTCTTAGCAATCCTTTCTCTCTCTCTCTCTTTCTCTTTCTCTCTCTCTCTGCCTTTTTGAGACTAAGTCTCACCGTGAAGTTCAAGCTGATCTTGAACCCACACCACTCTTCTTGCCTCAGCTATATTTTCTTTTTTTCTTTCTTTTTTTTTTTTTTTTTTGGTGCAGGGTCTCACTATGCATGCATCCCACATTCATAGTGATCTTCCTGCTTTTTGCCTCCCATGGGCTGGGATAACAGGCGCGCGCCACCGCTCCGGGATTGCATCGCCGGCTCAGCGCACCCGAAGGCGAGGCCGGCGCGGCTAGGGGAACCAAGGATCGAACACTGGTTCCTACGCTTACCTAAGCAAGCGCTTAGTCCGCTGAGCTATACCGCCGGCCCCTCAGCTATATTTTCTTATAAGAGTTTTTTGTTTGTTTGATATTTTGGAAACAGGGATTGTCGGGTGCCAGAGAGACTGTTCAGTAGAACAAGTGCCTGCCTGGCAAGCACAAGGGCCTGAGTTCAATTCCCAGTTTTGCCACAAAAAGAAAGAAAGAAAGAAAGAAAGAAAGAAAGAAAGAAAGAAAGAAAGAAAGAAAGAAAGAAAGAAAGAAAGAAAGAAAGAAAGAGGGATTGTCATGTAGTACAGGTTGACCTTGAACTCACTTTGTGGCTCAGGCTGGCCTTGACCTCACTCCTGCCTCATCCTCCCAAATGCTAGAATTATAGCTGTGCATTATCAAGCCTAACTTTCTTCTAGGGGTTTACAGTTTTAGCAGTTATACTTACATTTTAATGAAAATGATTTTCAGTTAAGTTTTGTATGCTACAGGGGTTTCACTTCATCCTTTTTATACCTATCAGGTTGTCCCAGCACCATTTGATGAAGACTATTATTCTCATCGAGGTTTTTGGCATCCTTGTGGAAAATCAATTGGTCATAAGTGGACAGGCTTCCTTTTAGGAACAAAACTCTGTTCTATTGAATTCTGGGTCTGTCTGCATGCCAGTACCATATTGTCTTGATCTTTTTCACATTATCTTGATTAATGTGGCTTTATAATAACTTTTATAACTGGAAAGTGTGAGTACTCCGTATTTGTTTTAAAAAAATTGAGTTCATTGGTACATTTCAGATATACACAATGATTTTTTTTTCCCATTCCTCTCCCCTCCTTTCTACCTTTCTTCTCCTCCTTTTGACTATTTGGGATTCTATGTACTCCTATACGAATTTTAGTATCAATTTTTCTATTTCTGAAAACAAAAAGATCCACTGGGATTTTACATTTTATTTATTTATTTTTTGTGGCTGGCTCAGGCTGCCTTAAGAGCGGGTCTGGTCAGGCAGGTGGAGGTGGAGATCCAACCATGGTATCCTTCACCTGACTGCCTTTGCATGAGCAGGCACTTAAACACCTGAGGCAGGCCTCCATCATTTAAATTTTTGAAGCATGGTAATGGATTGTCTATTCAAGTGTTTGTTGTTTTTTGAGTCAGGGTCTTACTGGTAACCCAGGCTGACCTCAAACCAAGAATCCTCCTGTCTTAGCCTCCAGAGTGCTGGGGAGAGCCACCACAACAACACAGGGTCTTGTATATGGTAATCATGCAATCATGCAATCAGCTACAACCTCAGCTGGCTTCAAACTCACAGCGGTCCTCCTACCTCAGTCTTCTGAGTGCTAGGATTACAGGTGTGTGCCACCATGCTTAGGTGTAATTATTTTTCTTTTTCTGGAATGGGGGATTGAACTCAGGCCCTTGCACTTGCTAGGGAAGTGCTTATTCTACTGAACCATCTCCCTGGCTCCTGTAATTTTTTTTTTTTTTTTTTTTTTGCTAATCAAGTTTTGAAAAATTAGGATCTTGTATGGTTTTTGTCCTGGCTCCTTTGCACCCTAAAGTTCCTTTGTGCAAAGTACAGAAAAGTGAAAATTGTACCAACCTTGCTCTTCCTCCCTTATCCTGGACCTATAGGAAGTTCTTCACCAAGCATGGTAGCACACTCTGGGGGACTTAAGCAGGAGGATCGAAAGTTTGAGCCTAAGCCAGGAGTGGTGGTACACACCTATAATCCTAGCACTTGGGAGGCTGAGTCAGGAAGATCGTTGTGAGTTCAAGACCAGCCTGGGTTACAAAGTGAGCTCAAGCCCAGCATGAACTTTCTTCTTTCTCAAAAAGAAAGAAAAAAGAGAGAGAAAGAAAGAAGGAAGGAAGGAAGGAAGGAAGGAAGGAAGGAAGGAAGGAAGGAAGGAAGGAAGGAAGGAAAAGAAAAAAAGAAAGTTTGAGCCCATTTTGGGCAACTTAGTGACTTAATGAGATTCTGTCTAAAAATAAAAAGGTATGAGGATGTAGCTCAGGTGTGAAGGCCATGGGCTGCCAAACAAACAAAAAAGGAAGTTCTGATCAAATCTTCATTCCTCATCAACCAAATAGAGTTACCATTCCCTGACTGTCACACACTCCATCTGCTCCAGCCTTTTTTCTTTGCCTTCCTACATATTGACCTGCTTTTCCTATTTAGAATCTAACACTGTGCAAGCTGTAAAGGCTGTTAGTTAATCAGATTGTTTACAAACTCTCTCACTTTACAGATGTGGAGACTGAGGCCCAGAGAGAAAGCCTGACGTACCACATTTCCAGTGAGTACCTGGGCTGGGAGAGAGGGACAGATCCAGGGTTTTGTTTGGTTCTACTTCTACTACCATGCAGTTTTGGCAGGGAGGTCTGGGTGCAGTCCTGGGTATCTCTAGGCCCGGTCCTCAGACTCTTTGGGGCCACTCTGTCCATGTGAAGTCTGCACACATAGGAAGGAGAAATTTTCTTAAAGGCCTGGTTTAATCCCTTCCTGCCATTTTGAAGAAACTGCTAATCCACAGGAGGAGGGGGTGTCAACCTGAAGAGCGATAAAGATTTGGGGAGTGACAACCACAGTGCAATTCGGATGACTAAGAGCTAAGAGGTCCTGAGAACCCAGCTGCCCTTTATACCCTTGTACAGGCCATGGTGGTTTTGTCAGTGCCTCTTGTTTTCCTGCTGGTGTTGGGCAGAGGTGAGAGTGACCTGGACGCCAAGATCCCATCCTCAAGGGAGGCCACAGAATTGGGAGATCCTGACCTGTCCCTGCCGGGGTCCTGCCAGCCAGCCCCCTCCTGCCAGAAGTGCATCCTCTCACACCCGAGCTGTGCATGGTGTAAACATCTGGTAAAGACAGGCCTGCAGCCTTTGAGCTGTGTGTTTGTGTGTTGCAGCCTGGATGTGCACACCATATGTGTGATTTTTCTGGGGATGCTCTGCAATTTCAGATATGACTGAATATGTGTACACATGACTGCTATGTGGGATTGTGTGAATGTGCATTCACATGCTTACAAGTTTCTTGTGTATGCATGATTAGATGTGTGTGTGTGTGTGTGTGTAACTTGTGATGCTGACTACAGAGGAGTATGTGCCTGTGGGAATCCATGCTTGTATATAGGTAGAATGACCTACTGTACATATGTACATGTGAAAGACTGTGTTGACTACTTCAGGGTGCCATAACAAGACACCACAGATTGGGTGTCTTAAATTACAGGACTGTCTTGTTTCTTTTGTTTTCCTTCTTTCTTTCTTTTTTTTTTTTTTAAAGACAGGATGTCATATAGTTCAAGCTGGCCTTCAATTCTCTATGTAACCCGGGTTGGCTTTGAAGTCATGGCACTCTTTCTGCCTCAGCCTCCAGCAGTGTGGGAATTGAGGCATGTGTTACCATGCTGGACAAGGAGAATTTATTTCCTATAATTTGGGAGGCTGGGAAGGTCAAGATCAAAGTGCTGGCTGATGTTACCTAGTGAGGGCCCTCCACCTAGCTTAGACCCTTAGTGGCAGAGAGAGAGAGAGAGAGAGAGAGAGAGAGAGAGAGAGAGAGAGAGAGAGAGAGAGAGAGAGAACACACTAAATTTTCTGGTGTTTCTAAGGGCACCATCCCATCACAAGGGGCCCACCCTCACTACTTCATCTAACTACAATTCCCTCCCAACAGTTCCATCTCCAAATACCAATGCACTGAGGGTTAACAGGAATTTGGGGAGAGTACAGTCCAGTCTGTAGTAGAAAGTACCTGGGTTTCTAAGCCGGGCATGGTGGCACAGGCCTGTAATCCCAGCACTTGGGAGGCTGAGGCAGGAGGATTGTTATGAGTTCGAGACCAGCCTGAGCTACAAAGTGAGCTATGGCCAAAAAGATTAAAAAAAAGAAAGTACCTGGGTTTCTGAATGTCAGTTCCTGAATGTGTCCCTGGGTGAGCAGGTGGAAGAAGGGAAGGTTTCCACAAGTTTGTGTGTTTGTGGTGTGGGAGTGTAGGAGCCTCCCAAGTGGCTAAGTAGGCTACAAAGTCTCCTTGGCTGGCGGCACAAGGCTGTTCTTTGTTGATGCCTTCAAGAGGCCATAGTTGAGTTGGGGGTGGAGCAGGACCACCTCTCTCTCATAGGAAGACCAGTTAGTTCAGTGCAGGCCCTGGCTAAGGTGGGGGGATGGCACATTCCAGGGGCAGTCAGAGGGGTCCAAGAGAAAGCCAGGTAGTGCGTCTAGGAGAACAGAAAGGATAGAAATGAATTCAGAGTCTGAAGGAGGCAGACAGACAGAGGTACCAGGCTGCCGTTGGGAAGATGAGCCTCAGGACTTTCAAGTCTGTGTCTGTCTTCTCCAATCCCCAGGCCAGTTGAGAAGCCACCCTAACCATTTCCTTCCTCTGTGGCTTCCCAGTCAGTGCAGGGGTACTAGACACACTGGGGGAAGGCGGTTCCTCTCCGACTCTGTCCTCTTTCTCTCTAACAACCGTGGGTCTTAGCCTGACTCCCTTTTCATGCTGGTGTGAGCATGCAAGGGTCACTAGGCTCTGTGGTAGTGAGATTGGAGATCTCAACAGGAAGTCTGTGGCTCTAGGAGGAGGGGAAGGATGAGTGGTTTGGGGAAGAGGGAGATAAGAGAAGGGGAAGGGGCTGCTATAGGAAGTGGGTGCTCTGACGAGCAACAAAGGCCAGAGTTCAAGGCCAGCTGTAGAAGGGGTGGGGGTGGGGGGACCAGAGGGACTCTGGGAGTTGACTGAGGGCAGGGGAACAGGTGACTGGGGGGGAGGGAGACCAGGCTGGAAGGGTGGTCCTGAGAGCGTGCAGGGGCCGAGCGCATGGGGGTCCCGACACACCTGTCTTGTGGCCTAGAACTTCACTGCCTCGGGGGAGGCCGAAGAGAGGCGCTGTGCGCGGCGCGAGGAGCTGCTGGCACGGGGCTGCCCAGAGGAGGAGCTGGAAGATCCCCACGGCGGACAGGAGGTGCTGCGGGACGAAGCGCTCGGCCACCGCGCTCGCGGCGAGGGGCCCACGCAGCTGGCGCCACAGCGGGTCCGGGTCACGTTGCGGCCAGGTAAGTCCGGGGAGGGGCGGCGGGTGGGGCTGATCCTGGGCTAGGGTCAGAGTGCATTTGGTGAGTCGCGTGTGCCCTCCCAGGGGAACCCCAGCAGCTCCGCGTCCGTTTTCTCCGTGCCAAGGGATATCCTGTGGACTTGTACTACCTTATGGACCTGAGCTACTCCATGAAGGACGACCTGGAACGCGTGCGCCAGCTGGGGCACGCCCTGCTGGTCAGGCTCCAGGAGGTCACCGACTCTGTGCGCATAGGTGAGCGTGGGCCATGCTCCCCAACCCTTGCCTCTGCTTCTACCTTAGCTCTGCCCAAGTGCTGGACTCAAGACCCTATCCCCTTGCCCTCTCCCAGTGCTTAACAGACCTGCCAGGCCACGGGATTCTGACTTCTCTCCCTGGAAACACCATCTTCTAGGTCACGGCTTGAGGGGGTGTAGACTGTCCTGTAGAACCCTTCACTTTACAGGAAAGCGGAAGCTTAAGGACTGGAGCAGCCGTGTTCACACAGCTGTCCTGGACCTACTGAACTGACAGGGCCTGATGCCACTGTCTCAGCCCAGGATCTCCTGAACAAGGCACCCCTGCCACTCTTCCTGCAATCAGTTTTTTTGCTAACCTGTCTTGGACTCTGTAACCTCTCCTTTGCCTCTTGCTGCTTCTGTATTCTGCAAGGAAGACCCCATCTGCCCTGTCCTTTTCTTAATCCCCCTGCGCCCATAACCAACTCAGGAGTCTCACTCTTTGCTGGGTCCTGGGTCCCTGGCTCCTAGGAGCACTGCCTATCCCTTCTCTAGGACCAGCCTTTCCCTTCCCATGGACTCTGCCCTCTGAGTCACGAGTGGCACAGCCTTTCCGTGTTCCCCCAGGTTTTGGCTCCTTTGTGGATAAAACAGTGCTGCCCTTTGTGAGCACAGTGCCCTCCAAGCTGCGCCACCCTTGCCCCAGCCGGCTGGAGCCCTGCCAGTCACCCTTCAGCTTTCACCATGTGCTGCCCCTTACTGGGGATGCCCAGGCTTTTGAGCGGGAGGTGGGGCGCCAGAATGTATCTGGAAACCTGGACTCACCTGAAGGCGGCTTTGATGCCATTCTGCAGGCTGCCCTCTGTCAGGTGAGGAGGTGGGGCTGGGAGAACAGCCCGTGACTGGCTTAGCCAGGCTTGTCCTGAGTTATGTAATGCCCAATTTCTGGGGGTGCACTGTAGTTTGCATATTTCTTTTATTATTATATTATATTACTTATTTATTTATTTTGGCAGAATTGGGGATTGAACTCAGGCCTTTGTGCTTGCCAGGGAAGCGCTTATTCCACTGGGCCATCTCCCTGGCACGTTGCATATTTATTTTAACAATTACCTGGTGGTGTCTTGAGGAAGACACCTTTTCTACTTCACTCTTTCACTAGTAGCCCTGCATTAGGAGCTGGGAGCTGGAGGCAGGGGCACCCGGTAGACAGCTGAGACTTCTGTGGCTCATTGGGCTGGCTGAGGCAACTCCACAGTGCAATGTCCCTTACCACAGGAGCAGATTGGCTGGAGAAATGTGTCTCGGCTGCTGGTGTTCACTTCAGATGACACATTCCACACAGCTGGGGATGGGAAGCTAGGTGGTATTTTCATGCCCAGTGATGGTAACTGCCATTTGGACAGCAATGGCCTCTACAGTCGAAGCTCAGAGTTCGTGAGTGCCTCCTCACTCCAGCCCTCTTCATCTGAGCGAGCCCCTTTGGCCCCCTTTCCCCACCTCCTGGCCTCACACTCCTCATTGGTGACCATCCTGTAGATACCCTGACATCTCTCAGGTCCCTAGATGTGGGGGTGGGAAAGCTGGGTCTCACATTTCTTATCTCCCTGTTTTTCTTTACTAAGCTCCGGGATTCCTCCAGCTGGTAACAATCCTGGGCCTTGGGTTTTCTGGGCTGAGGGCCCCAGCACATTGTGGGGAGTCCTGTGGTGCTCACCTTGTTCCCACTCTTTGCCTCAGGACTACCCCTCTGTGGGCCAAGTAGCCCAGGTCCTCTCTGCAGCAAACATCCAGCCCATCTTTGCTGTCACCAGTGCCACACTACCCATTTACCAGGTGAGAGCTGAGTTGTAGACATTCCCTGCCCCTCCTTCTTCAGTTCCAATAGACCCGTCTCCACCCTGCCACATGCCTCCTTTGTGGGTCCTAGCAGCCCAGATTCTTAGAACTGTATGTCACTGTTCCCTCAATTCCTAACTCAGGAGCTAAGCCAGCTGATTCCTAAGTCTGCAGTGGGGGAGCTGAGTGAAGACTCCAGCAATGTTGTGCAGCTTATCATGGACGCTTACAAAGTGAGAACTGGCCTGGGGGGATGGTGAGAGGAGGTTCAGGGGTGAGGTAGAAAGGGCTCTTTAACTGGGTGGCAGAACCAAGGGCAGGGCTACTTTTTGATTCTACTATTCTACAGCTGCCCTTATACCCTGCATGTGACTGTCATGGGTAGCTCATTCTCACTTGAAAATTTGGAAATTTTCACACACACACACACACACACACACACACACACACACACTCACACTCACACAATTTCCAAATGTGAAAATATATATATGTATATATTTTTAAGCATATTTGGTTGTTACAGGGTCTCACTATGCAGCTCGTAGGACTCATGGTGATCCTCCTGTTTTCAGCCTCCCCAGCACTGGGATTACAGGCATAGACCATTCTACTATTTTGTGGCTGGCTCAGCCTGTCCTGGGGGTGGGGCTGGTATGCATGTGGTACTAGAGACTGAACTATGGTTCCTGTGCTTGCCTAAGCTTGCCTAAACAGCTGCTGTAGACTGCTGAGCTATCTTGCTGGCCTTTTTTTTTTTTTTTTTTTTTAAGACAGAGTCTCACTATGTAGTTCAGGCTAGCCTTAAACTCATGGTGATCATCCTGCTTTAACCTCCCAAGTGCTGCCCACAGTGTGCACCACCATGTGGGCAGAACCAGAGACTTCTATAGGTGGAATAAAAAGTCCAAGGTATTCTTTGAATTTGTGTTGTACCTTTGCATCTAGATGGTAGGATTCTTGACAGGACCACATCCTAGACCATAATGAGAAATTTTCTGAGCCAGCATCAGATTTCCCAGGGCAAACTCCATGTAATGAATTTGCCTTTAGACCAGATGTGCTGCGCACACAGGTTCCATGTCCTGACCCGGGGTTTGACAAACAGCCACTGTACATTGACAGTCCCTGTGGCCTAAGCTGGCAGCTGGACTTCCATGCTGTAGGAAAGGCTCCTGGATTGCAGGAATCCCTCTGGGAAGAATGGAAGGAGCCCCAGGCAGCAGGGGGCAAGTTTAGACATAATTGAGAATAGCTATTGAGGACAGAGGGTATGGTCAGGAGTTCTGTCATACATGGATCCTCCCTCTTGTCCTGCAGAGCTTGTCATCTACTGTGACCCTTGAACACTCTTCACTCCCTCCTGGGGTCCATATCTCTTATGAATCCCAGTGTGGGGGTCCTGAGAAGGAGGTTGGGGACCGGGGACAATGCAACAATGTTTACATCAACCAGATGGTGAGAACCAGTCACGATTTGCAAGACGGAGGTGGGGACTGGGACACTGATGAAGGTGGCAAAGATGGGGGCAGGAACAAGGCACATGCAGAAGCAGGGTAGTGTTCCACTTGTCCTTTCTGAGAGGGTTTAATGCAGGGCTTCCTCAAGTATGACTGGAGGTCATGTGTTGGCATGATTGTGTATTGGAACATTTAGTACCCAAGGTGATTTTCTATACCATCAGGGGCTTAGGCTCCAGTGTGCCTGCATTACTTAGTCTGGCTCCTGCCTGCCCTTCCCTCAGGTGAACTTTTGGGTTACTCTCCAAGCTACCCATTGCCTCCCAGAGCCCCATCTCTTGCGGCTCCGCGCTCTTGGCTTCTCAGAAGAGCTGACTGTGGAGCTGCACACACTGTGTGACTGTAACTGCAGTGACATCCAGCTCCAGGCTCCACACTGCAGTGATGGCCAGGGGCAGCTTCAGTGTGGGATGTGCAGGTGAGGCCTCCCTGCTCCTGCACCCAGCTGATTTCCATGCTGGCCACTCACATGCTCCTTTACTTCCCACTCTCCCCTGGGGCCCCTGGACCTCCAGGACTCCTAATCACGGTACCCCGAAGTTTCCCTGATATGCCCAAACCCTGCCCTGGAGCAGAACTCCCCCATTCTTCCCTGCCTTCACCCCTGATGCTCCGCTGGCACTTCATCTACTCATCATCTTTCTCTAGCATTTTCAAGAACCTGGGTTTAGCTGGGCATGGTGGCACCTGCCTGCAATCCTAGCACTCGAGAAGCGAAGGCAGGATTTCTGTGAGTTTGAGGCCAGCCCAGGGGTAATACTGAATTCAAGGCCAGTCTGGGCTACAAAAGGAGACCCCGTCTCAAAAAAACCCCAAACCAACAAAACAATACATCTGGATTTATAGGATTCCTGGGAGGCAGCTCAGGAACAGTTAAACATTGATGCAGGTCTCTTCTGTACCTTCTCTTTCCAGTTGTCTCCCTGGCCGCCTAGGTCGGCTCTGTGAGTGCTCTGAGGCTGACCTGTCCTCTGCAGACCTGGAGTCTGGGTGCCGGACTCCCAATGGAACAGGGCCCCTGTGCAGTGGGAAGGGACGGTGCCAGTGTGGACGCTGCAGCTGCAGTGGTCAGAGCTATGGACGTCTGTGTGAATGTGATGATACTGGCTGCGAGCGACACAAGGGCATCCTCTGTGGAGGTACCTAGATCCTTTGGGAAAAGGGCAGGGTTAGAGGGGTCCTCTGAGGGCACTTAAAGACTGGGAATATCAGGCACTGGGGGCCTCAGAGACTCCAAGTTGCCTGGCATATTTAAGAGGAATTTGGTACATGGTCCTGTGGTGGCATATGATGGCCAACTGTGTGGGGAGCATATTGTTACCCTGTGGATGGCTCTTCCCCAGGCTTTGGCCAATGCCGGTGTGGAGTATGTCACTGTCAAGCCAATCACACAGGCAGAGCATGTGAGTGCAGTGGGGACACGGACCGCTGTGTTAGTCCTACGGGTGGACTCTGCAGTGGACATGGACACTGCAAATGCAACCATTGCCAGTGCCTGGATGGCTACTATGGTGCTCTGTGTGACCAGTGTCCAGGCTGTAAGACACCGTGTGAAAGACATAGGTGAGGCTTCATGTCTTTGTCTTGGGAGCAGACTGGTATGGCTTGCTGGGCACTCTCCCCATCCTGCTGGCTCTCTCTTCAGCCTAAGGTTCTAGGGCCAGGGGGCTAACAACTGCCAGCTGGTAACTTATTGGCATCGACTGGACAGGAACTGTGCAGAATGTGGAGCCTTTGGGACTGGCCCATTGGCCGCCAATTGCAGCATGTCTTGCGCCCATGCCAATGTGACTCTGGCCCCAGGACCCATCTTGGATGATGGCTGGTGCAAAGAGAAGACACAGGACAGCCAGCTGTTCTTTTTCCTGGTAGAAGATGAGGCTGGAGGCCGGGTTGTGCTGAGAGTAAGACCCCAAGACAGTAAGTGAAAAATACAAGTGGCATTTCCAACAGAGCCTTAGAACTTTGATGACATTGCCCCAAAAATAAGCATGGGGTTGTGAGAAGTGAAAGCAGAGCTGTGAACCCAGAGCAAAAACAGAGACGGGCTATAGAGATAGCTCACTGGTTTAAGTGCCTGCCTAGGCAAGCTCAAGGACATGGGTTCAATCCCAGGTATCACGTGCCAGCCTTGTCCAGACTTGTGCATGCCTGCGACCCCAGCACTGGGGAGGTTGAAACAGAATCACTGTAAGTCCAAGCTGTGCAATGAGGCCCTTTACAAAATACAGAAAATTAAAAAAATAAAAACAAGAGGTGAACAAGGCTAAGACACTGGGCCAGTGATGGTAAATCGTTTACAGCATCCAGTGATGACAGCCCCCTACAGAACATGTGCACAGGTTTGCCATCCTTGTGAAGGCCCTACTGGCTTTCCTCTGCTTTTGGTGACAAGGCTGGTAGCTGGACATAGTGTAGACAAATGTTACGCCCTAATGTCTGGCCCGCCAGTAGTTCAAGTTGTTTCTTCCCCACAGAGAGAGCAGACCACACCCAGGCCATTGTGCTGGGCTGCATAGGGGGCATTGTGGCAGTGGGACTGGTGCTGGTCTTGGCTTACCGGCTCTCAGTGGAAATCTACGACCGCCGAGAATATAGTCGTTTTGAGAAGGAGCGGTTGCAACTCAACTGGAAACAGGTGAGGCCCCTCCTGTCCCACTGGGCTGGGTTCTCCTAGCTTGGTCCCTTCCTTGCTGCTTTCCCACCCCACACTAAGCCAATTCTTCCTTTCTGGGTACCTCCCTCTGCTAACTTCCTTCAGCTCTTAGGGTCCTGCAAAATCCAGGCTCTTAAGATCAAGGGCTGGAGAGATCCTGAGATTTGCCTTATTTCTTGCATCTTTTCCCACAGGACAGCAATCCTCTCTACAAAAGTGCCATCACAACCACCATAAATCCCCAGTTTCAAAGTGCAGAGTGTCCCAGTTCCTGATGGGGCATTTACCCCAGGTCCTGCAGTGGAAGAACAGGGAAATGGGAGGGCAGTGCCTAGCAGGTAGTAAGCAGCCGGACTGGAGACTCATCACAGCTGCCATCTTATTTGGTTTTCAGTGACATCTAAAGGGCAGCTTTCTGCTGCTGCAGCCCTGTTGTTCATTTCAGAGTATTCATTGTTTCCCCATCCAAGTATGCATTAAAGTGTCTTTCTCCACACTGCAGTGTCACTTTGCTATACTCCACCAATGCTTTGTCTGAACTTCAAAAAGGTCAGGTTTTTTTGCTCTGGGCATCTGAGGGCAGGGAACAGCCTGGGATTCACCTCTCCAGGCTGGAGTGTGCTGGACTCTCAGGTGACACTGCTCGGGTAAGCAGACTGTGTTGGCTACACAGCCTTGGCTGGCGTCTGACCCCATCTGTCCCACTGTGTGCACCTTTCTTCAGAACTGATGACAATTTTCCTACTTCTCTTTGGTGAAGAGGGAATTTTAATAGGGAGCTGGAAATGGGAGGGATTGGTTGTATTAGGGAGCAGAAGCAAATCCACTACAACCACAGTGAGAAGGCTTCATGAAAGGAGTGTTCCCAAAAAGGAGATGGAATGTAGAAAAGCCCCCTGCTTTTTATTTAAATATTCTAAATATATCACGAAGGAACATACACTGCACTTTAATGGTAAAAAGATACAAGTTTATAATATCTTATAAAAACTACTATTTAAAAGTGATCTTGTTCATTTAATAGTCCCCTCCCCCATAGGAAAATAAGTATATTAAAAAAAAAAAAGGTGTAGAGAAAGGATAAGGGGGCATTGTTGAACATGAAAGCCCCAGGGTTGAAGCAGAGGCATCTGGGAGGGGGTTAAAAAGTTGTGGTGGGCTCCACTTGTAACTCTTCCAATGCCATGCCATAGGGCACAATCAGTAGCTAAGTGATGACAAGAGGGGTATGGATGAAAAGATGGGGTGCTGGGAA
>PVKA01034840.1:0-23129 GCA_004027165.1 Ctenomys sociabilis | reverse complement strand
AGCTTTCAACCAAACCCTCAATGCAATGAGACTTCAGGGGGATATTGATTGATTGATTGATTGATTGATTGATTGACTAATGGATGGATGGATGGATGGATGGATGGATTGTTTGGCCTGCTCAGCCCACCCTGAGGGCTGTCTTGAATTTACTATCCTCCTGCCTGAACCACCCAGAATGCTGGAATTATAGGTATGTGTCATGGCACCCAGCATAATTATTTGAAATTAAGTACTTGAATCTTATTTTTTTTATTTTTAAAATCTTTTTATTTATTTATTTAGTACAGCCTCATTATGCAACTCAGACTCATAATGATCCTCCTGTCTCAGCCTCCCCGTTGCTGGGATTACAAGTGTGAGCCACCACCCTGGTTTCGGTGGCCGGTTCAGTATGGGGTCAACACAGCACGAGGTACTGGGGGTGGAACCCGGGTCCTTGCGCTTGCCCGGCACGCACTTAGGCTGCTCAGTCATCTCCCCAGCCTGAAGTACTTGAATTTTACACAGGCTTCTTTTTCAAGTTATTCTTTTTGTTTTACCATTTTGAAGTGTGCAGTTTAGAAGTACTGAGTAATATTGTGAGATAATAATCACCATCCATTTTCATAAGCTGTTGATTTTGGAAAGCTGATGCTACACTTATTAAATAATAATTTCAAATTTTATCCTCTCCTCTGTCCCTGGCAACCACCATCTCTATATGATTTTAGTTATTCTAAGTAACTCATATAGTGGTAGTACTGTATATAGTGTTTGTCTGTTTTTGAGACTAGTTTATTTCATTGAGCATAATATCCAGGTTCATTTATCTTGTAGCACATGTCAGAATTTTCTTCTTTTTAAAGGCTTTTGGATAATCTATTATTTGTATCTCTCACACTTTGTGTATTCATTCACTTTTTTGTTGTTTTCATTTTTGATTTTTGTGGAACCAGATATTGAACTCAGGCCCCTGCGCTTGCCAGGGAAGTGCTTATTCTACTGAGCCATCTCCCCGGCCCTCATTCACTTGTTGATGGACATTTGGGTCGCTGTCATGTTTTAGCTGTTGTGAATAATGCTGCTATGAATATGAGTGTACAGGTATCTCTTTTGAGATTTTATTCAGTTGTTTTGGGTATATACCTAGCACTAAGAGTTGCTGGATGATATGGTAATTCTATTTTTAACTTTTTGAGGAATTGCTATACTGTTTTCCTTAGTGTCTGTACCATTTTACATTCCCACCAACTGTATACAGTGGCTTTAGTTTTTCTGAATCCTTGTCAACACTTACACTTTTCTGGTTGTTTGGCACTAGGCATCCTAATGGGTCTGAGGGGTATCTCATTATCTCATTGTAATTTTGTTTTGCATTTTCTTTCTTACTTTTTTTATTGATTAATAATGTTAGTCATCATTTTATGCACTCATTAGCTATTTGGGCATCCTTGGAGAAATGTCAAAAGAACTACTTTTTAAAAATTATTTTATTATATTTATCTTTTTGAGGCAGAGTTTCACTATGCAATTCAGGATGGCCTTGAGTTCAGTGTAGTCCTAGCTGGCCTCAAACTCAGAGCAATCCTAGTGCCTCAGCCTCTCAGTACTGGGATTATAGGTGCATACCATGCTTGGCAAGAATTATATATATATATATATTTTTTTTTTTTGGTGGAAATGGGGATTGAATTTAGGCCCTTGTGCTTGCCAGGCAAGTGCTTATTCTACTGAGCTATCTCCCTGGCCCAAGTATTTTACTTTTTTTTTTTTTTTATTAATTTTATTGAGAAAAGAATGACGATGAGACAGTTTCAAAACAGGTTGGTAGGAGAGTTATAACAATTAATACATTGAATATTGTTGTCTTTGTAGTAGTCATCCATAGAAAAAGATACAGACATGATATCCTGTCTAAACACTATTAGTACAAATCTTTCTTCTCATTGAATTAAGAGAAGGTAGCTATATATCCTAAATATTTTGTACATACAGATACAAAATGGTCCTTCATTTATATCTTTTTTGTTTAGTTTTGTCAGAGATGGGTATTCCATTGCCTTCCAAATATTATAGGTGAATGAATTCAGCAAAGTATCCTATATAGCCTAGTAGTCCACAATAGTAGTGGGTTATCTGTAGGACTGTCAATGTCTGAAGCTGTTGACTTGTGTCTTCCACAGCTCAGCATATTAACATAGATTCACTTGTCATACCTCGATTCTGCACTTTTCTGCTGGATGGTTAAGACCAAGATAAAACAAGACCTACATAACAAAAACGGTAACTTTTCTATCTGTCAAATCTCCTCAGGATTTAACCTGAAACCCTACACCACAGTTGGTAGATTCTTTGTGAATGTCAGCCATGTGGATGAGTCACGGCCATTGCTTGACCAATTTGCTCTCTGTGAAAGCCTGAGAGAATGTTTTCTCTCCATGTGACTCTCCTTAGGCACACTCTACATCATTGATCACTTTCCTGTTTGGCCTCATAATCTCCTTGATCAGAAAATTTGGGACACAACTGAGTTAAATGATGTTACAGTACAGGTTCTCCTTTGTCTTGAGTTCTCACCGAGGTTGAAAGGCCAGGGCCAAAATGTTCACAGTCCTTGCAGCCCTTCTTTTTCCCTGATTTTTGTTCTGCAGACTTAAGTTGTTAACCCTCCAGAAGAGAAGTTTATTATTGCCTACAACATATGCAATTGGGTTTAACCTCAGTATCTGTCTGAATATCAAACATCTTAGGCATAAGATGGAACAAGTATTTTCCATCAAGTATTGATAAGTTAAACTTTAAGTCCCTGTAGAATATGAAGACAAGAAATTGAAAAAATATTAATAAACAATTACATAATTTTACTAAGAAATCTAACCATGTACAGCATTGTAGCAGAACTTTCCTGTGACTTTTTTTTTTTTCCTGTCTCTTGTTTTCATTTATTGTCCCTCCTTTCTTTTTAAACAAACATTTACTTGGGAGACAGAGTGGCAGTAATTGGTATGTCATGACAAGCAGTATGTATTTAAAAGACCAGAATGATAGGCAAGCCAAGCATGACCCTACCATTACACATTACTATCTTCAGTGCAGCTGCTTAGTTCATAGTTATCAGCATATATAGTTAGTCAGGGTGTGAATCCTACCAATTCACTGCTAGTTTCAAAAACATGCTGCAGATTCTCAGGATCCTTGCCTTACCCATCTTGCACATATAAATGTATGGCTTTGCCCCTATCATGTTTCCAAGCTTTTCTCCTTGCCCTCTCCACGTTGTCCATTCCTCAAGTTCTTGCTTTCCTTTTGTGTTATACTTTCCTATTTGAATTCTTTTGAGTTCTTATACTAGGGAGACTATGCAATATTTACATATGGGGGTCTGGTTTATTTCACTGATGAGTATATCTTCAAGTGGCATCCACTTAAATATGAAGGCTTTGAGTTTATTATTCCTTATACCTGAGTAATACTCCATTGTATAAAAATACCACATCTTTTTCATCCATTCCTCAGTTGACAGGCATCTTGGTTGTTTCCAAGATTTGGCTATCACTGATTGTGCTGCTATAAACATAGGTACACAAATATCACTATGATATGATGCTTTGGGGCCAGGGAGATGGCTCAGTGGAATAAGCACTTCCCC
This sequence comes from Ctenomys sociabilis, assembly GCA_004027165.1. NCBI lineage: Eukaryota > Metazoa > Chordata > Mammalia > Rodentia > Ctenomyidae > Ctenomys > Ctenomys sociabilis. The sequence goes on along the minus strand of PVKA01034840.1, from coordinate 19,498 downwards.
ATCCTGAGTTCAATTCCAGGTTCCTCCAAAAACAAAAAAAAAGGATATGATGTTTTCAGTTGCTTCGGGAAAATTCCCAGTATGAGCATAGGTGGTTTGAATGGGATTTCCAGTTCTAGTCTTTTAAGGAATCTCCATACTGAGTTCCATAATGGTTGCACCAGTCTACATTTCCACCAATAGTGGAGGAGGTTTCCTTTTTCCTCTCAGCCTATCCAACATTTGTTGGTTGATTTCTTTATGATAGCCATTCTTCGTGGGGTGAGATGATATCTCAGTGTTGTTTTAATTTGCATTTCACAGATGATTAGTGATGCAGAGCATTTTTTCATATATTTATTCACTTCTTTAATTTCTTCCTTGTGGGGAGTGTGTGTTTTTCTCAGATGCCCATTTTTGGATAGGGTGTTTAAATCATGGAGCCCTAATGATTTTTAGTTCTTTATAAACTCTACAGAGCAGACCTTTGTCTGAGTGCTTATAAGTTAGGATTTTTTTAAATTTGTGGGTTGTCTCTTTGCTGGTAATTGCTTTTGATGTGCAAAAACTTCTCAATAAAAGGAGGTACCAGTTGTTGATTCTTTCAAGTATTACCGATGTGATTTGATTTTTTGATCATGAACTCTTTGCCTACACCTATGTCTTCAAGAGTTCTTCCTACTTTCTCTTCCAGGAGATTGAGTGTTTCTGTTTTAATGTTTAGATCTTTAATCCATTTTGACTTTAGCTTAGTGCATGGTGATAGACCTGGTTCAAGTTTTAGTTTTTGTCATGTAAAGAGCCAGTATTTCCAGCACCATTTTTTAAATAGGCTATCTTTCTTCAGTGTTTTCCCCCTTTGTCAAAGATCAGGTGACTGAATATATTTGTTGAGGCCTCTGCATCTTCTAATCTATTCCACTGATCTGCAGGTCTATTTCATTGCCAGTATCATGCTGATTTTATCACAATACATTTGTAGTATAATTTCAATGCAGGAATTGTGATGCCTCCTGCCTTGTCTTTGTTGCCCAGGATTGCCTTTGCTATTCTAGGTCTTTTCTGGTTCCAAATAAATTTTAGGAACAATTTCTCGAGGTCTGGGATGTATGTTGGTGGCAGTTTGATAGGGACTGCATTAAATCTGTACAGCAATTTTGGGGGTATGGCCCATCTTTACAATGTTGATTCTTCCTATCCAGGAGAAGGGAATTAACTTTCCATTTTCTGAAATCCTCTGTGATCTCTTTTTTCAGAGTACTGTAATTTTCCTTGAAAATATCTTTAACTTCTCCAGTTAGATGAATTCCAGGGTATTTCATTTTCCATAGTGCTATTGTAAAAGAAATTGTTTCTCTAATTTCCCTCTCAGTGTTTTGGTTTTCTGTGTAGAGTAATGCTATTGACTTTTGAGTATTGACTTTGTATCCTGCTATGCTGCTGAATTTCTGTATCAGTTCTAGTAGTTTCTTGGTGGAATTTTTGGGATCTTCCAAGTAAAGTGTCATGTCATCTGCAAATAATGATAATTTAACTTCTTCTTTACCTATTCTTATTCCTTTTATTTCTTCCTCTTGTCTAATGGCTTTAGCTAATGATTCTAGAACTACTGAATAGGAGGGATGATAGGGGACCTCCTTGTCTTATACCAGATCTGAGAGTAAAAGATTTCAGTTTTTCCCCATTTAGAATTATGTTAGCAATTGTGTTGTCACAGACAGCTTTTATGAGATTGAAGTAGAGGCCATCTATTCCGATTTTCTGTAGGACTTTGAACACGAATGAGTGTTGAACTTTTTCAAAGACTTTGTCTGCATCAATTGAGATGATCATGTGGTTTTTAGATTTGACTATATTGATATAGTGTATTACATTTATAAATTTCGAATATTGAACCATCCTTGCATCCCTCGAATGAATCCTATCTGATCATGGTGTATGATCTTCTTCATGATTTGCTGTATTCTATTTGCTGGGATTTTATTGAGGATTTTTTGCATCTATGTTCATGAGGGAGATTGGCCTGTAGTTCTCTTTTTTAGTTGCATCTTTCCCTGGTTTTGGTATCAGTATAATACTTACCTCGAGGAATGATTTTGGAAGGACTGTTTCCTTTTCACTTCCATTGAAGAGTTTGAGGAGTATTGGGATTATATCTTCCATAAATTTGTTGTAGAATTCAGCTGTGAATCCATCAGGGCCTGGACTTTTCTATGTCAATAGGCTTTTTATTACATTTCATAATTTCATTGGCTGTTACAGGGTTATTGAGAGATGTTATATCTTCTTGATTCAGTTTTGGTAGTTTGTATATTTCTAGGAATCTGTCCATTTTTTCTGTGTCTTCTATTGTGTGAGAGTAAAGGTTCTCAAAGTAGCTATTTACAGTCTTCTGAGTTTGTACTGGGTCTCTTGTAGTTACACCCTTTTAATTTCTTATTGCTTGTATTTGAATTTTTTCTTTCCTCTTTTTGATGACGTTAGCCAAGGGCTTATCAATTTTATTTGATCTTTCAAAAAACCAGCTTCTTGATTCATTCGTTCTTTGAACTGTTTTCTTCGTCTCAACTGAATTAATTTCTGTTCTAATCTTTATGATTTCATCCTGTCTATTAGTCTCACGTTGTTCATCTTTCCATTGTCTTGCAGGTGATGAATCATTTTTTCCTGCATCCTAGTTGTCTTTAAGAGATCTTTTCTTACTTTTTCACTAGCTTCACCAGTGTCTTCAAGATCTGAAACTCTATCTTCACTTTCACTGTAATGGTTTTTCAAGCTTGTGACTGAAATTTTAAGTTCCTCTATATCTCTTTGACTCTGCTTCATGCTATTTCTTTCCTGTGTTGTTCATTCAAACAATCCGTCAGTTTTCTAATCTCTTTTTTCATCAGTGTCTTCTTGAGAAGTAGTTATTAATTCTTTTACTTTAGAGATTCTGATTTTTTTCCTCTACATGTTTCTGCATTTGATTCTTTACTTTAGATGCTTTAATTCAGATATTTCTTTTTTTATTTCAGAGATTAATTCTCATCTGAGTTCCTCTGCACCTTTCTGCTGTTGTTTCTTTACTTCAGACACTATTAATTCAGGCATTTTAGCTGAGCTAGTGTCCTCTGCACTTGTTCTGAGTTAGCTCGGGACCTGAGATTACAGTTTGCTCCTTCTCTTAGCACTGTCTTCTGATCTTTGGTGTAGAGCTTTGGTGCAGTTATAATCTTAGCACCTACTAAAGTTCTGGTGCAGATCTACTAAGTTTGAGTTCGTCCAGTTGTGCCTGACTTGGGTCTGCCTACTGTGCTCATCTTATTCCTGCTGCAGCCCTTGGAGATGAACCTGTTGCACCCCTCTTGAAAGATGTTCTGCTCATGGATTAGTTGGGTAGGTTTGGCCCCTAGTCTCTCTGTAGGGATTTCAGTTGCAGAATTTCACCCCAGGCCCTTATGCCAGTCCTGGGCTGGGTCTGGAAGGGTCCAGGGGGCACAGAGGAGTGCAGAACCTCTCCCACACACTAGCTGGCCTAGGTTTTGGGCGGGTCAAGGGGGTCCGGAGAGCACATCAGAAGTGGAAGTTCTCACAAGGTGGGCTTGGGCTGGCTCCATAGGGGTGGAGGGATCTCGAGAGCGCAGCAGAAGGTCTCACTCCCATGATGGCCTTGGGTTTGGGCTTGGTCTGGAGAGAACCAGCAAGCGCAGGGGAGCGCTGAAGTTCTCCCGCACACTTGCATGGCCTGGTCTTGGGTAGATCTAAGAATTATTTTCACTTTTTTTTTTTTTTTTTTTTAAGGCAAGTGTCTACAGGGTGTTCAGAGTCTCAGTGATCTGCCTGCTTACAGCCTCCCAAGAGCTGGGATTACAGGCGAGAACCACAATGCTCAGTCTCAATTGCCATCCCAGTGCACCCTGGGGTGGGGCTGGCAGGCCCAGGGATTGAACCTGCATGCAGGTACTTTAATCTGCTGAGCTATTTGGCCAGCCCTTTTAATTCCCATTTGAAGCAAAGTTTAGAGCATCATCTTGGTAATAGAAAGGTGTGGAGACTTTTAATAAACACATTAGGCTGTATCGCTTTTTGGTTAGGTCTCTAAGATTAAGTTTAGATAATTATAAGGCTAAGTCTTGGCTTGGTCAATATAGGTCTAGTGTGCCAAAATCCAAAACAAAACAACTATTTTCTGGTAGTGATATTAATGTGAAGTCATTAACTTGGAAACAAGAATTTTTCATTCTTAACAAAAAAAATTACGTTAATGCAGTTTATTTTGGTTGTACTAAATCTGTAAAGCATACTGTGCATTGACGTTCTAATGAAAAGTAACACAAAAGACACTTTTAGACATTCTCTCTGGTTCCGTACAACCGTAAACCAGGTGCTATCCTATAACCTGTATCAACAACTCTTGAAATTTTGAAAGAAATACATACTTTCTGAAGTGCTAGTTTTATGAATTCCTAAACAGGGCCATAGGACTAATAGATAATAACACAATGGAACAATTTGCTATGGAGGTATTTTCTAGAATTGTAAATAAGTTTCATTTGTGTAGGACTGTAGTAGACATGAGTTTTCTTCTTGGCTGTCCAGTCACCCAAGCACAGGTTTCCCTCTAAGCTAGGTGCCACTTTGTAACTACTCTGGGATGGTGGGACTGAAGTGTGGTGTTGGAAGCAGAGGCAAAAGGGGTTTAGGCAGATTGTGGGGACGGGATCAAACCTACATTGCCAGGGTAGAGAAGAAGGCTGCCAAGACAGGAGAGCCAAGCCCTGTTGCCTCTGGGGTTTGGAAGGGATGCCAGTCTCTGACAGCCTCACCTAGCACAGCAGCATAGACGTAATGGTGACAAGTAGCAGCAACAAAATAAAACATGGTGGATTTGAAGTAAAATGAGTATTTCTAATACTAGTGCAGCCCACATGGAGGTAATGTCATTGGATACAAGAACAAGATCCACCCAAGACCAGGCCCTGCAAGTGTGTGGGAGAACTTGTATCACCCAGCGAGATACAAGTCATTCCAGCATGTTTCTGAAGGGAGAAACTCAAATAGGTAAGGGCACTTAGTAAGAAATGCCTTAGTTAACATTATGGAGATGGACATTATGGCCCTTTGGTTGATCTTTGTCAAGCTACTGTCCCATGGGAAATACCTGTTACAGAAGTTTGATTCATTTGTTCCTTGCCAGAAGTTAAGTATAAGACATCACGAACTTGGGGAACTGCTGCAAATCAGAGCTTCTATGATGACCTTTCTGTTGGTGGAAGCACAGTGGCTTTGAAAAATTAGAGAGGAAAAGGGTCTACCTTCTGTTTTGGAATCTAAGTATGTCTCTCTTTGAGGTGTGGATTTGAGTTCATCCAGAGTTTATCCGATGGTACCTTTAGAAATGACTTTAAGCTGTTTTCCTTTTTTAGAGTTAATGAGATACTGAAGTGGAAATTAAGGTTGAATATCATGCGGATACTTTAGAGAATCTCGATAAGTTACTTTCACTTTTTGTTTATTTTAAATCTTAAAAAAGTCTTTGAAGCATGGGTGACAGAAAAAAGACAGAATCGAAGGAATTATTGTCACTCCTCAGTGGGTTCTGCAGAAATAGAATATGGTTGTTGCTGTAGCTCCATAGCCCTGCCTGGGATTCCTTTGATTATTATAATTTTGGAACAATAATTCTTACACGTGTAGAACCTAACTTACATTAAATGAAAATGGTCAGCTGTTAAGTTGATGACATGCTTGTGAAAAGTTTATGAACTATATTAAAAAATCAAGTTTTAACTTTAGAGGCAAGATTCTTTTTTACTAGCAGGTCTCTCTTTCTCTCTCTTCCTCTTTCCCTCCATCTCTCTCTCCCTCTCCTTTCCCTCTCCTTTCTCTCTCTTTTATGCTGGAGATTCAATATTTAGGGCTCTGTACCCTTGAGACATACCCAATCCAAGTAGAGTTTCTTGAATTCACCTTTTAAAGTTGCTTGTAAGTAAGGATTCTCCTTATTCATTTTAGATTGAGGAAAAATAAGAGCATCCTGTACATTTTTCCAATATAATTGATGTTATGATCCTTAATGGCTATTTGAATTAAATTAACCTGCTGTCTCTGCCTTTATGGTATTGTATCTTTTACAATAGGATTTGCCTGAGATTTTGTAATGTAGAAATGCTGTTGACTTAAGACTTCCATTAATGTTCTGCTTTCAGCTGCTGCTTGGTTAACACTGCCTCTTTTCTCCAAAAGTAGCAGCTTACATGTGCATTTTATTCCCAGTGATATTCAGAGATTTCTGATTACATTATTCTGTGTATGTTGCCCTTTTCCTTGTTTTAGCTCTTCCAATCCCTCTCTCCACCTTTATCTCGACATTTTGAGTGCATCTTTAAGTTAATTCCATTTGATTACTGTCATTCTCAGTGAAAAAGAAGAATGACATTGGAGGTGGTAGAAGGAGGTAGTCAGATCATTCATTGTACATTTTTATTATTTTTAGGTTCTTACTGAAAAAATATGGTTTACTTAGGTAAGCATGCAGGTGGGAACACCCTAACCTATTTGATGGCGAATCCATGTCAAAAGCCTAGTGATTTATGCCTGGTGTATATCTTTTATTTTAATTTTTATTTTTTGGCACTGGAAATGAAACTCAGAACCTTGTGCTTGCCAGACAAGTGCTGTGCCACTGAGCTGCATCTCCTGCCTCACCTGATGTGTATCTTAATCAACTTTGTAATCTTTCTTTTTTTTTTTTTTAAATTCCTTTATTTATTACAGTGTCTCGCTACACATCACGGATTCTTTGTTTGCGGGGGTGGGGGGTGAGCTGAGCCGGCCCTGCGGGGAGGGGCTGGCATGGCATGTGGTGCTGGGGCTCGAACCGCGGTCCCTGAGAGGCGCTCTAGACCGCTGAGCTATCTTGCCAGCCCTGTAATCTTTCTTTTTAAGAGATATTTCTTTGTGAAACTCTATTTTTTAACTTTTGTTTGTTTTTCTAGGCATTCAACCCATGGCTTACACCTGTTAGAGAAGGGCCATACCACTGAACTACAAGCGCCCCCAGCTCAATTTCTTAACTATTGGATGCTAAATAATGATGTAAAAATAGCTGTCCATCTTGGAAAGTTTTTCAAAGTTTTCCCTTTTTTTTTTCTGTGAAGAATCATTGAAATGAGGCTGCCAGTAGAAATAGTATTTTATTTTCATCTTTACAGTAGAAATAGTATTTTACCTTTCACTCTATGTTGACACAGATACTCAGTAAATTAAATAATCAAAGATTAGAAGCGTAAGGCAAGAGAGGAAAGGACAGAAAAACCAAATTCTTGCCTCTGCCTCCTTCATGTTGCTGAAAGTATATTTTCTTAGCGTGATACTGATATCTGGTGAGTTTTCTTCATTCAGCATTATCAAGGGGAACAACAGGAATGAAGGTGTGACTGTCCAGTCATCATGGAAATGGAGGGGGTGGTTAGTGATTTTCCGTTTCTGAAATGGACACCAAAAGTTCTGGATTGAGAGATCTGAATATATTTTTAATGGCTTTAAGAATAAAACATTATTAAATGATTCTTTATGAATCATGTCTTGTACTTTGTGTGTAGAAATTGACCTTCCCTGGGTGTTGGCAAAAGTGATCATTCACAAAGTGAACATTTATTGGCATCAGAAAAGTACTTACAAAGGTGTGTTACATGAGTACAGTAGTGCCCAGTGACTGATACGAGGAAAGTCTATTACTTTAGTTAGTGAACTCTGATAGCTGAACTGTTGCCCTTACTTCAACATCTGTAGAGAAGACTGATTTACCAAGTTGTTTAAGTGATGGCAGGTTGGAAGACTGATGAGCTGATAGTTGGAAGACACAATGGATGAAAGAGGCAAGAGACAAAGGCTGGTAAAGTGCATGAGGATGAGAGGTATTCTAATGAGGAAAGGGTCTACAGGAGTATAAAAAAAGATCAGGGTCATTGATATATAACGGTAGGAAATTCAGATTGAAGTTGAGTTGGTTCCTAGTCTCTTGGATAGTGTGATGTTTCTTTAAAGGCTTAATGCAAGACCACATCAATGTGAAGGAAAATAACTGTTAATTTAGATACTCATATTAATTAGAAATTACATAACATTAATTTAAGCAGCTGGGCCTATGGCATTTAGACTCAGCATACTTTGACATAGATCGTGCACAAATGTAGATTCTTTTAAAGATTCATTGTATTTCCCTTAGAAATTTGTTTTTGTTATTTTTTAAATGAAGCTTGACATAAAATAATTCCTGTAGCAAAAAGGTTACATCTAAATTGGTAGAAAGTAGCACTTACAAGGAAATGATGCATCTCAAATTTACAGCCTTGATTTTAGAGCTGTCATTTGAAGCCGTATTTCTTGAATTTTTGTTTTTTAAACTCATCAAACGGGATTGTATCTTTTTAAATGTGGTAACATGTATCAGACGAAAGGAGGAAATGATCCTGGTGCTGATTATCACTTAGGTGGAGGTTCAGAGAGGAACTCTTAATGAGACTTTGGTGTACTCATATACATTTGTCCTGCAAAATCATTGAAGTTACTGACTGACTTACATTGGTTTTTTTGATACCATCTATTTACAACTCTGTGGGAATTTCTCCAAGTGAAAGACAATTTATGGGACTTAGTGATAAGACTACTTATATGTTAAAAGGCTTTTTAGGGCTGTGGAGATAACTCAGTGGTATAAAACCCTGCCTAAGCAAGTGTAAGGACCTGGATTCGAGTCTGGTACTGCATGACGAGGTGACCCTGAGTGCCAAGAGCATGCTGAGCCAGCCACCAAGACCAGGTGTGGTGGCCCAGGCCCATAATCCCAGCACTGGGGAGGCTGAAACAGGAGGGATCACTAGGAGTCCAGGCTGTATAGTGAGACCCTGTATGTACCAAATACATTTTTTTTTTAAAAAAAGCTTTTTTTTTAAATTGCTATTTGGAAAATCCGTGATGTCCTAGGCTTGCTTATTAGCATAGTACTTCCTTAAATTCTATAGTGTGGTCTAGTAGGTTGAATTCTAAACAAAAGAAATACTACAAAATAGATCTTAATTAAAAATGATAATGTAGTTTTTAAGATTGATGAAAGAGAATATAATTTTATCATCTTGATATTTCTTTTTCTTTAGAAATAAAAGAAGAGCTTTTATTTCTTCTAAATGTCAAGTCATAAGTAATATTTATCAAACCGCTCTTCTCCCTTCTAACATCTGAGAATTTGAAGATCTCAGAAGTTATAGAAGTTTTACCCTCGCTCCTAAGTCCTTGAAGTAAAGGAATTTAAAAATCAGAGGAACCTCAGCATTTAGAAGAAATTGGACAAATCCTGTAGCTTCTCACTTGATAACTCTTTAACAATGGCAACAATCAGAATTGCCGAGAAAGTCAATCAGACCCAGTTCCTGTTTTGTGCTGGAAAGACTCATGGACAAAGATGAAATAACAAGTTATTCTTTGCAAAGTTAAAAAAAGTTTTCATTTTTGACTTGTGACTTTCTCACTGAGTCACAAAACTAGGAAACAGCCTTTTCTTAAATAAAGCAACTTTACAAATAAAGGAATTCGATAAAGATAATTCTTTATTTATGATACTCAATTATTTTTCCCCTCTCACTGGATATGTTTTTAATTATCATGTCCCAGTATCCTAGTTTTCATAATCATTCTTTGATGAATCCTTGGGTGGTTTCTAGCTTTTCACTATTTTAGGTAGCACATCTAAGAACATCTTGATATAGATTAATTTTCTTCCTTTTTTTATAGTGTACTGAATATTATCTTGAATTCCTTTATTGCCAGGTGGTTCATAACTAATAACAATTTCATGGTTCTGATTACATAGTAATGATTATTTTTCAAGAGGACTGAATTTACTAATAATGTCACTAAGTGGCAGGTTCAATCCAGTCAGCATCTGTCTCATTAGTTAAGCAATAATACTTTAAAACTATTTTAATTAGCATTTTTAAATTTTTATCTGTGTTTTTCTTATGATTCGTTCTTTTGTATTTTCTTCCTCAAATTTTATCTTTCTTCTCTTCGACCACAGATGAATGAATTTTATTTAGGTGTTGCCTTTATAGAATTGTATGCTTTTCTCTTTTTTTTTCAACAAATACTAGTTTTCTTAGCATGCCGTTTCTTTTTAAATTATCACAAAAGATTAGCTTTTGGTTTCTTTTCTTTCTTTCTTCCCCCTACTTTGGTGGTATTAGGGTTTGAACCCAGGTCCTTCTACCCACTAAATAAGTGCTCTATTTCTGAACTACTCCAGCCTTTTTAAAATTTATTTTGAGATAGATTCTTGCTAAACTGACCAAGCCAAACTGAAATTTGTGATCCTCCTATCTTTCCAGAGTAACTATGATTACAGGTGTGGGCAACCACTCAGAGCTTCTTTTATTGAAGAAAAATACTTAGTCATAGGAATACAGAAATATGTGAGGCAATATATGGACCTAAATTTTCTGTACTAATATTTACTTCTTCCAATGATTTCTAAACAATGGTTGTTTTCTCAGTTGATTTCTAACCTGTTATGTATTAAACAATACCAAAGAAATATGGAATCCTGGAGTCATTTTCCCTCAGCCTATACTATATCATTTTGATTAATGTTCGCTGTATGATAGACACAATGATTTTTGCCAACTAATTTTTATATTTTCTTTATCAAGCTGATGATCACTAAAAACACAAAAGGAATTTAATTAATGTCACACTAAATTTATTTATTTTTATGATAGGATTGAACCAAGGGCCTTCCTGCACACTAGGCAACCAATCTACCACTGAGTTAATCTTGAGGTTTTATCATTGCAATGCTTAATCTTATCTACTTGAAGCATAGCTTTTTAACTTATGCCTTCCTGTATCATTAATGATTTGTCTCTTTCCTTAAAATTTATCTTGCATTTGTTTTAAATGTCTGAATATTTCCTTTTATTAATGGAATTTCAATTTTTCATTATGTCCTCTACTTATGTCGCTGTAATTGAGGAATAAAACTTGGATAACTTTATTTTATGTTACAGTGAATAGTATGATGTAACTTTCTCCCTCAGACCTACAGATCCCCATGAAAGAACTCTCACACTATGGGACTTACTGAGGAAAGGTTTAGAAGAAAGAAGTGAAGGAAGGGACTGAGAAATTTTTTTTAAAGCATTACTAATTTGGCTGTGATATAGCAGGTAAGGAAGGAGTGGCAAAGCTGGCTGGGGAAATAACCTGGAGCCGTCAGTTACAAGGACAGTGTGTCAGATAATTCCCAGAACACTGTATGTGGAACTTCTCACGGGCTTGCAGATCTGGATGGCATAGAAGAGATAAGACACCAGGAGGAGACTGTTGCGATGCCTCACAGTAGTCCAATGGCAGTCTTCTAGCTGTTGGATAAAAGACTGATTTCATCATTAAGGTCTGTAAACATCAATCGCTCAGACCTGTGCTTATCCTTTAGAATATTTCTATTGGTAGAGTATTAATTTTATGAGTTTTATTATATTAAACAGTGAGTACTTAACAGGAAAAATCACAAATATAATAATTGGATTTTTAATATTGAATACATATTACAAAAAGCATCAAAACTTTCAACATTTGTTTGTGTATTCAAAAAGAACGATACAAATCCTTCTTTTTTTTTGTATTTTAGGGAAGGGTGTACAAAGTGTTCAGGGTCTCACTACTAGATCGGACTTGTAGTGATCCGCCTGTTTACAGCCTCCCAAGAGCTGGGATTACAGGCATGCACCACCATACCCAGTCTCAATTGCTACCTCATGCCCCAGGGGCAGGGCCAGCACAGTTGCACAAATTTTTATATGAACTACAGTAAAAATACCCAAAGCACTTTACAAAATATTATTTACCTCAGTTATCACACCCAAGGCAGCCTGCACACATGACAACACACATGTTACACTGACAGCATAGGTTTGTTTTCCTAATCTTTTTGAAGGACCTACTTGACATCTCAGTGGTCTGGTCTGGATATTTTGTCAAGAGGTAAGCCAATTGTTGAGTGTCACACTCTGTTTAGTTAGGGAGATAGGAGCAACAAGTCCATTCATAACATCCTTCAGGCTGGCATTATATAGCTCAGTGGCACAAGTGTCAGCATAGCAAGTACAAAGTCCTGAGTTTGATTCCTATTGATATAGGGAAGTAAAATTCCCGACCTGACCTTGCATGAGTTCGTATTCTCTAAAACTGAAGAATGAACTTTAGGAACAGAGGTTGAAGGTAAAACAATATTGGAAAGAAAAGCTTCTGTCAGAGAGGGATAGAAGGGGGACCCAAGTCGACTGCCCAGGGAAGCTGTCTCTTTTAGCAACTTTTGTAGTGTAAAATCATGTGGGGCTAAGGTAGAGAAGAAGGGGATCTCCCTTAGGTGGATGTGAGGTGGGACAAAAGTATGGTCAACCAATGGGATGACAAGCACCACTGCTTAGGTAAGTTGATTAGGCCCAGGATCAAATGGGGAAGCGAGTCACCATGTAGTAAGCTGGCATGAATACAGGACAGGGTCTCTTCCCATGACTCACTTGGGTCTTTTCAGGTGATCGCTACCTATTTGGAATATCAGTCCTAGGTGCTACTTTTTTAGCATTTGTTTGGCCTTTAGGTCTGGTTCACAGCAGGAACATCAGTCCCTCCCAGAGTTGCAAGATATCTTGTCTCCTGTATTTTCTCTTTTGAGAGCCTGACCTTGTCTGACTGCCTATAATATTTCTAGCTAACTCAGCTGCCTACAACACTATTATAAAAAATCATTCAGTTTGATATAGGGAGAAAAACTGATCTTGGGTGGGTGACCTCCAAATGACATAGGGAAAAACAATCTCTGGACCTTACCTGTACAAGTTCGTGTTCTCTAAAACCGAAGAATGAATTTTAGGAACAAACAGAGGTTATGAACAGAATAGATTTATTGAGGGAAAGAAAGCTCCTGTCCAAGAGAGAGACAGGAGGGTGGCCCAAGCGGGTTGTTCCCCAGGAAGTTGTCTCTTCCAGGGACTTTTATAGAGTAAAACCATGTGGTGAGGTGGGTCTAAGGTGGTGAAGACAGGAGAACTTGCTTAGGTGGACAAGAGGTGAGACAAAACTATGGTCAACCAATGGCATTACAAGCACCATTGCTCAGGAAAAATTGATTAAGTTCAGACACAAATAGGGAAGCGAGTCATGTAACAAGCGGGCATGAATACAGAACAGGACTTTATCAGGTAGCCATCCAGTAGTAGTCGGATTAATGATTCTTGGTCTCCCTCAGGTTGATCAATCTTGGATGCCAATCTTTAGGGAGGTCGGCATTTGTTTGATCTTTGGTCTTTAGGTCTGGTGCACGGCGGAACATCCGTCCCTCCCAGAGTTGCAAGATATCTTGTCTCCTGTATTATCTCTTTCGAGGGCCTGGCCCTACCTGACTGCCTAAAAATATTTCTATCTAACTCTGCTGCCTACAACAAGTTTATGACTATCCAAATAAGGAACTGATGGCTGAGTTTCAGGATAAATGTCTAAATTGAAAGTATAATAAGTCTTCACATCAACAAGGGCATAAATTGTTATACCATGTTTTGATCCATCCCTTTGCCATAAGCCTCCTACATTCCTGTGATTACCATAAGAATTTTTACTCTGCAAAGCCAGTTTTTCTTACACCTTAAATTTTCACTTTTTAAAAAAAATGTATTTAGTACAGGGTCTTATTACACAGATCAGACTCATAGTGATCCTTCCTCTTTTTCAGCCTCCCAAGTACTGGAACTACAGGCATACACCTCCAAGCCCAGTCTCAGTCACTGTCTCTGCGCATCCCTGGGCCAGGTCCAGCACAGTAGGCTGGGGATTGAACCCCGGCTTCTGCGTTTGCCTAAGCACGCAGTTTAATCTGCTGAGCTATTTGGTCAGCCCAAATTTTCACTTTTAAAATAAACTTTTGGCACCATTTTTGGCTTGTCTCATCCAATTTTTTGTTTAAGCCAAGAAGGGCCTGGAATATGTTTAGTTGGTGAGCCATTTCTTTTTCTTTTTTCTATTTTTTTTTTTTGTTGTTGTTTGTTTGTTTGTTTTTTGAGACAGGGTCTGAACTACATCCTGTGTAGTACAAGGTGACCTTGAACTCACCATATAGCCCAGGCTGTCCTGGAATTCACAGTAATCAAATCCTTGTGCCTCATCTTCTGAGTGCTAGGATTATCTGCATGCACCATGCTATTTCTGAAAGAACTATCCAATAATGTTTAGTCAGACTCCCTCCCTGGGGAGACCTGGCTATAATTACAGTACATGTTATGGCTTGTGTCTGGATGTTCCCCCATAGCTTCATGCTGTTATAGGTGGGGCTTTTTCAGAAATGGCTTGATCTAAAAGTGTGTAATGCTGGGTGCAACTCATGCTATAATTCTAGAATCCATGACAGTAGGATTAAGGATGTGAGCGCTACCTGTTTTAAGTAGCTTTGATAAGATACAAGAGCTAGAAAGAGTTGTGGACATCCCTTGCTTGATCTGCTACCTTCTGCTCACGTGAACTGTTTGTCCTCTGAGATGCCTAGCTGTCATATCACCCTGCCTTGGAATGAGCATATGAATAGGGACTGAAACCTCTACAAACTGAGAGCCAAATAAATTTCTCCTCTGTTAACTTTGGGCTTCAGGTATTTTGTCTCAACAGTGAGAAAAATAACTAATGAAGTATGTTTAGACTGGTGATCATTAGCTTTATTTAGATGTTTTGAGACAAGGTTTCACAATGGAGTTCAGGCTGCCCTGAAAGTCATGGTGCTCCTTTTTCCTCAGCCCCTCGAGCGCTGGGATTATAAGCATGCTTTGCTAACACCTGACCTTATCAGCTTTAAAGACTTGATGCCAGATCAGTATTCCTGCACTAGTGTGGTACTTTATTGGCCTTTTACACTTTATAAAAACTCCAGTTCTTTACCCATGCTGTTCATCCATAGCCACTTCCTTTTATTTCATTTCCCTGATATCTGTTCTTTTCATATCCAGGGGAATCTTCTGCACCTCGCCTCACCCAGTGCACACTAGGGTCCTTAGTGATATTTCCTCATCCATTCTCAATTTCTTTTCAGGGGGGTGGGAGTGGGAGGGGGTTACTGGGGATCGAACTCAGACCCTGGCCAGGCAGGTGCTTAAGCCACTGAGCTGTCTCCCCAGCAAGCCATTCTCCTAATTGATCTTTTTATGCCTTTTGACACTTAGCCACTGCCTTTTTAATAAGTTGCCATAAACTAACCTATGCACTTCTCATTCTTTTTCTTTATGGCTGAGTTATTTACTTTCTTTACACTGTTACTTCCTTCCTTCATGTTTGGAATTCATAGAAGTCTATGCTTGAACAACTTTTTTTCTCTGTATTTTGTTCCTGGATAAACTTACCTGTGACCTCAGATTTTACTACTTAGGTACTGATGACTACCAAATCTCTCAGTTGATTGAATTCCTGTTTTATGTTTCTATGCAATTAGTCCAGGTACTTCAGACTCAGCCTGTTTAAATTATTTCATCACCTCACCTCCAAAATCTGTTCCCCCAGAATTCCAATTTTGGGAGAATGCCATCTAGTACCTTAGGCAAATCTAATAACCTGTTATATTTCTAATATCTTCCTGTACAGCATTCTATTATCCTGTGCTATCATTTTTTTCTCAGAACCTTTCTATTTTTATTTTTAAACAAGTGATACTAAAGGCCACCCAAATGGCTCAGTGGATTAAAGCACCTGCAAGCAGGCACAGAGGTCAGGGGTTCGACTCCCATGTGCTGAGATAACAGTTGAGACTAGGCATGGTGGTGGGCACCTGTAATCCCAGCTCTTGGGAGACTGGAAACAGGTGGATCACTGAGTCCTAGTGAGACCCTGAATATCCTGTAGACCTTCCCCTAAAATACCAAAAAAAAGAAAAAATAAATAAATAAATAAATAAATACATACATTAAAAAATAAACAAATGATACTCAGTTTATTAGGCCAGCTGCTCAGGCATCGGCCATGGTGACCTCCACTCCTCCACTCCTGGCTCGCTGCTGACCGACGTGCTCTGCTTGAGGATCTCCGAAGGGCTGTGCAGATCCCTGAGCCGCTCGTGGATCCTCATCTGGAAGCGATCCCACACCTTGGGTTCCTCCCCACGGGGTGTTTTCCTCCTCGTGATTCTCAAGGTATAGGTGGGGCAAGCGCACGGGCCCTTTCACCCTGAGGCTCTTCTCCTTGGCGCCTTTGATCAGGGCGGCACACATCTCCAGCGACTTCACGTTGCGGCTGGTGAGGGTGATCGGGATCCAGTGGATTGCCAGGTCCATGGGTCTCTTACGGGTGTCCTTACACGCCATGGCAGTGGCGCGCGGCTTTCTAATCGACTTGTTCCTCCACGTGAGCGAACAGCCGATGACTCAGGAGCGGAGGAGGACACCAGCCGCACACCCTCAGCCCTGGTCCTTGGACTCAGAACCTTTCTAAATGTTCCCCTTTTTCTCCATTTCCTGTGTCACTTCATTTCAGTACCTCAGTATATTTGCCCGCTCTACAGTGACCTCTTAAACTATCTGCTGCCTTTGAACAGTCATTTCGCATTCTTCTGATACAATGGTTCCAGATAGAACTTTCTAAAACTCATTATGTTTATGCCAGTTTTCTTGTTGGAATCTTGGAATGGCACCAGTACTGACATGATAAAACCGTGGCTTGTAAAAGTGGTATCCAAATATTCCCCAACAGATGTATTTTGCTTTAGCCTTGCTGAAGTATCTGTATATCTCTGGGTCAGTTCTTTCACCTATGGATAGATGTATAGGCTGCTTCCAAGATTTAGCTATTACGAGTTTTGGTGTTACAAACAGGTGTGCTTATAACTTTCAGAAAGAAAGTTATAGTCTGTTGTAACTATAATGTCACAACTCTGTTCCCTGAAAATATAATGCTTATTCCTTTTTTTTTGACAGAACCAGGGACTGAACTCAGGCCCTTGCACTTGCTAGGGAAACACTTATTCCACTGAGCCATCTCCCCAGCCCCTTATAATATTTATTCTTTACTTGCTCACATCCTCTGAGATGCTCCTTGCTCACATCCTCTGAGATGCTCCCTTACTTTTTTTTTTTTTTTTTTTTTTACTATTACTACATATTAGTACTGACTTATATTCCAGAGATAGCAATGAATCATATGGGCAAGTACCCCCATGCTCATGGGCATTTTCATTCTTTAGCATCCAGAACTGTTGTAAGCAGTTTTATCCTTATGCATTAAGGATACTGTTTTTATTTGTTTATCTTTTATTGGTGCTAGGGGTCAAATCCAAGGCCTCATGCATGCTAAGCGTATACTCCACCATTGAACTACCCTCCTACCTATTATTTTTAAAGAACATTGGTTGACTTAAGTTTTTTTTTTCCTCCAGAAATCTAGTTTTTCTGTTACGAGCCTTCCCAGTAGATGGCACCCCTACTGATATACTCTGATCCTTTATCAAAACCTGATCTTGTGAAAGGAGCTGAATCTTATTCATGAAAGATGAAAAATGAGAGTTTAAAGTGTGGTCTGCCTTGGGGATACTTTATTCTTAAAGGCCAAAAAAACCTTAGCTTTGGAAATTTGGGGGCATCAGATTTCCTAAAATCCGTTTTAAGCTTCTTTGGTTTAATCTGTACTTTTCAGTACTCTTAAAACAAAAGAGATAGAGGGGGGAGGGATATGAGAGGGGGAGGAGAGAGAGAGAAGAGAGGACATACAGCCTGGAACCAGATAGGTTATAGTGAATAATGTCACTCAGAGTCTTGTTGTTAGTGGCTTTGGGGTGTTTTTAAGTCCTACATATTAGTAGGATATAATAATTACATTCCTTGTGGAGAGTAGGTATATGTACATGGTGTATCTAATGCTTTTATTCTCCTTTTTCTTCCCTTCTCTCCATCTCACAATCCCCTTCTCATTCACCAAAGATCCATCCTATTTTATATCCCTATTTTGCTATCCCCCTGTATTCTATTTTAAATTATTTATGTTTTAGATTACTTATATAAGGGAAGTTATATGATATTTAAGTTTGTGTGTCTGATTGATTTCACTTAATGTTATGGTCTCAAAGTGCATCCATTTTCCTACAAATAACTATACACATTTTTTTTTATCCATTCATCTATTGATAGATGTATTAGGCTGCTTCAAAGATTTAGCTGTTATAAGTTTTGCTGTTACAAACATAGATGTGCACATAACTTTCAAAAAGGTAAAACTAAACTAACCTATTGGGTGGGTCAAATGGAATGTGTAGTTTTAACTTTTTGAAGACTCTCACCACAGATGACTGTCCACCTCTCCATAGTGGTGGTAAAGTTGACATTCCAAACAACATACAGGGGTTCATTTTTTTCCTCCAGCCTCACGCAGTTCTTCATTTTTGTTTGTTTGATTTGTTGGTTTTGGTGTTTTCACTCTTTATCTCTTTCCTTTTTTTTTTTTTTTTTTTTGTACCTGGGATCAAACTCAGGGTCTTACACTGCCAGGCAGGCACTTATGCCACGAGCTGTATCCCCAGTCTCCACTATGTAGTTCAAGCTGGCTTTGAACTCAGGTTGGCTTCAAATTCATGGCAACCCTTCTGCCTCAGCCTCTTGAAGAACATTAAGAACAGTCATGTGTCACAACACCCAGCTACAGACATATTTTTTCCTTGATGATAGCCATTCTTTTTTGGAATGTCATTGTTACTTTATTTTATATTTCTCTGTTAGCCAGAAATGTTGAACTTTTTTGTGTATTTATTGATCATTTGTACTTCTGAGAAGTGTCCATTCATTTCAGTTACCCTTTTTTTTTTTTTATTAGGTTTTTTATTCTGCATGGTCTAATTTTTTTGAATTCTTTATATTCTGGATACTAGTCCTCTGTCTGAGGACTAGATGGCAAAGTTTTCTTCCATTTTGTAGGTTGTCTCTTCAATTTGTTAGTGTTTCCTTGGCTACACAGCAGCTTTATTAATTTGCTGTAATCCCATTTGTAGATTCTTGATTTTTTTTCTTGTATAATTGGGGTTCTGTTCAGAAAGTCCTTACAAATGCTAATATCTTATGTTATACCCAGCTGCTTAAGACTTTTAAATATGAGTCTTTGACTTATTTTGGTTTTATTTGGGTGCAAGGTGATAAATAAGGGTCTCAAGCTAGTCTTCTGTGTATGTGTAACCAGTTTTTCCAGCATCATTTGTTAGAGACTTATCTTTCAGTTTATGCCCTTTTGTCAAAGATCAAAAGACTTAATGTTCTTGGTTTGTTTCTTTGTTTTCTGTCCTATTCCTTTGACCTGGGATTCTGTTTTTGTACTCGTGCTATGCTGATTTTATTATTGTAGCTTTGTAATATAGGTTGAAATCGGGGATTATAATACCTACTGCTTTTTTTTTTTTTTTTTTTTTTTTTTTTTTTTTTTTTTTTTTTTTTTTTTTTTTTTTTTTTTTTTTTTTTTTTTTTTTTTTTTTTTT
>PVKA01034839.1:0-23113 GCA_004027165.1 Ctenomys sociabilis | reverse complement strand
CACACACACACACACACACACACACACACACACACACACACACACACACACAAAATTCTCTCACCGTACCAGGTTTTTAAAAACCTGCTCACAGCAATTTCTAGCCGTTTCACTCACGGCTGTGGAACCTCAGAAGCAGCCAGGATGTCTTTTAGAGGGTAGATTAACTGTGCCACATCCACACAGTGGGACAGGAGTCACCCCAAAAAGGAAACGTGCCCTCGTGCGGTGGAAAGAGGTGGCGCAGGCTGAAGTGCTCCCCTCTGAGCCAAACAAGCCACAGAAACTAGCCGCAGGCTGCAAGCCCCCACCCCTCCACCACCCCGGTGACATTCTGGGAAATCCAGTGCTGGAGGAGCTGGCCATGGAACAACTCGGTGTCATTCTGTCAGGGCGGATTCTGGTAGTCAGGTATTTGTGGAGAGGTTTATCATGAAGAGCA
The DNA here is from genome assembly GCA_004027165.1 of Ctenomys sociabilis. Classification (NCBI taxonomy): domain Eukaryota; kingdom Metazoa; phylum Chordata; class Mammalia; order Rodentia; family Ctenomyidae; genus Ctenomys; species Ctenomys sociabilis. The sequence continues at coordinate 22,671 of PVKA01034839.1, read as the reverse complement.
AGCCCTGATGCAAACTCTGGGTGGAGGGTCGTCGTTGTACCGAATGCATCACGCTGGCAGGTACTGGTAAAGGAAGTCCCCGAACCTTCCACTCAGTGCTGAGAGCCTCAAGCTGTTCTCCCGAGAGTCCACAGGTACAGTGTGGTGTGAGCTGGCGGGGACAGCACAACGGAGAGTCCTCAGAGGCATGGCCTGCACATCGCAAGCTTGTTGGGCAAAATGCCGAGCTTCCTCTTTGGACACCTCGGCACCCCGGGAAGGTGCCTGGCTGCGTGGCGCCTGTGAAGGGCAGAGTCTGTGCCTGATGGAGACTGCATCTGCGACATGGGCCGGAGCCAAGTTCCGAGAGGCAGGTGCCGGCGTCACTCCACCGGGGTGGCAGTGGGGGCTCCTCGCGGGGAAGAAGTCTGCAGGACCCCACAGAACACACCCTTAGGAGAGCACTTGGGCATCAACATCAGACTCCAACTGCGCCTGCCGAGGAAAACTGCATCACTGCTTTTGTCTAATTTTTTTTTAGAATTAAAGCAGCTACAAGCCCATACCCTGCACAAGGGAGGTGAACAGGGAAGACCACGCCAGCCCAGGCTCTGCAGACACAAGGTCCCACGGGGGACCAGGGTGAAGGCGGGCAGAGGGACACCTGGGGTCCATGGTGAGGGTGGCCTTCACCTGAGCGCCAGCGAGACACCCCAGGGCGCACGCGCCGCCCCTCCCGGGCCCTCCTGACTCTGCTCTCGCTGTTAACCCCACAGGCTTGGCCTTCGCGATGCTGGCCGCGGTGCCTCCAGTGTTCGGCCTGTACTCCTCGTTCTACCCCGTGATCATGTACTGCTTCTTAGGAACCTCCAGGCACATATCCATAGGTAAACGCTTACTCTGAAACTTGATATTCTAGTTTATGTCCTGTTCGCATCCCAAGCTGCACCCAATACTGGGGTTGTTATTAGAACATCTAATTAGAGGCTCTGGAAGATAGCTCAGTGACATAAGCGCCTGCCTGGCAAGTGCAAGGTCCTGAGTTTGATCCCTCACACCACACACACACACACACACACACACACAAGAACATTGATTAATAACTTTTGTTACACACAATAGGTGCTTTAGCTAAGCATGGTGGCATCCTGCAACCCTAGCCCTTGCAAGGCTGAGGCAGAAAAATCATCACAAGTTCAAGGCCAGCCTGGTCTACATAGAAAGACTTTGTTTTGTCTTAAAAAAAAAAAAAAAAAAAAAAAAAAAAAAAAAAAAAAAAAAAAAAAAAAAAAAAAAAAAAAAAAGATCTTTAGCAATACACTTCTCTCAAGACTTCTGGAGTGAAAGCTTTCTTATATTCTTAGGATAATTTAAAAAAAGACACTTTTCTTGTATAAAATAACAGTTGTCAAAATCTGTGAAATGAGTTCAGTTCCTAATAAAATTACTCTTGTCTGACTTCTTTTTTCTTTGGCTTCCTATGACTATATGTATATATAATTTTCATCATATTTTAGTCTCTGAATTATACATAATTTCTCTTCAGCTATTTCAAATCAGATACATATGCATTTCATAACAGTATCTTATAAACCCACTCTCTAAAAACACAGTGTTTCAGATAGCTATTGCTGGGTAACAAATGGCCCTCAATTTAGCACCTTATATTATGAATCAGTCAAAAATTTTAATTAGAGCCGGGCGTGGTGGCGCATGCCTGTAATCCCAGCACTTGGGAGGCTGAGGCAGGAGGATTGTTGTGAGTTCGAGACCAGCCTGAGCTACAAAGTGAGCTTAAGGCCCCTGAACTGCATAGTGAGACCCTGTCTCAAAAAGACAAAAAAAAAAAAAAAATTTTAATTAAAAATATGACAAATAATCCTGTTATCTCTCCATTCCTTTGGGCCCAGATTTGGGAAGGGCTACCTTGGGCAATTTCTCCTTCTCCCTTTTTCCTCTCTTTATCTCTTTCCCTCTATGTGTCCATTTAGTCCCGGGAATTCCCCCTACAACCAATTGGAGCTTTCACAAGAACAGCGGCCCAGGCTCCAGCACAAACTTGACAGCACTCTGGTAGAAGCTATGTGGCCTTTTATGACCCCCCCCACCCTCAGAAGTCACACAGTGTCACTGCTGCTGTGACCTTTTCATTACTAACATGACCCAAGCCCACCCAGATTAAAGAGAGAGATACTGCACTTCCTTCTTGAGGAAATGTCCAGGTTCTGGGGCTGTAGGGGCTGCTGCGGCCATGTTCACAGCATGCACCCCAGAGAAGGGACCCTGGAGGAGCAGTGCAGTCCCCTTGCCGGGGTGGCCTTGGCACCTCACCTGTGTCTCTCAGCACACTAGCAATGTCCCCATGAGACACACTGGAAATGGTCCCTTGGCAAGAGTGCGTTGTACCCATCGCGTCAGCTACACTGGGTAGTTTCTTGAGCCCTAAATGAGATCATTCATGCATCACCATTCCAGGCCCTTTTGCTGTTATTAGCTTGATGATTGGTGGCGTGGCTGTGCGATTAGTGCCAGATGACATAGTCATTCCAGGAGGAGTGAACACAACCAATGGCACAGAAGCCAGGGACGCCTTGAGAGTGAAGGTCGCTATGTCTGTGACCTTGCTTTCAGGAATCATTCAGGTAAGTCTCAGGTGTAGGGAGCTGGGGCCCATCTGTTTGCCTCTGAAACATCTATGGAGCATGTCTTAAGACAGGATGGGCAGCCAGCCAGCCAAAGTCCAGAGCTGAGCTCAGGGTGGCTCGTGCCTCTAATCCCAGCACTCGGGAGGTTGAGCCAGGAGGATCCCCTCAAGTTCCAGGCTGCCTTGAGCTACATAGTGAGTTCAAGGCCAGTCTGGGCTACATAGTGAGACTCTATTGCAAAAAGGAAAATCTCCAGAGCTGGGGTTCAGGCTCACCAGTCCAACTCCATACCTTATTTGCAACAAGGCAAGACTCGCAAGCTTTGGTTCAGCACTTTGCAACACCACAGTATGCGGGACAACACGTGCTACAAGCTCTGGGACACAAGGCTGAGTGTGGCCTGTGCTCTCTGGCACTGCTTGACTGCCACTGATTTCTCCATAGCCAGAGACCAATTTCTTAGTGACAGGTCCACACCTGTAGTGTTAGAAAGGGGCCCAGAAAGAACTTCGATGTGTTTTCTGTCGGTTACAACTTCCTAACCTCATGTGCGATTTGTTTCTTTGCCATTGAAACAACAGTTCTGCTTAGGTGTGTGCAGGTTTGGCTTCGTGGCCATCTACCTCACCGAGCCCCTGGTGCGCGGCTTCACCACCGCTGCGGCCGTGCACGTCTTTACCTCCATGCTCAAGTACCTATTCGGGGTCAAGACCAAGCGGTACAGCGGGATCTTCTCGGTGGTGTATGTAAGTAGGCAACTCCGGGGCTGTGCTTCCAGCTGCTTTCTCTGCCCTCTTCAGTGTCCCATTTTTCTCTTTCCAAGAAGCTCTATGAAAGGAAAAAAGACTTAGCCACTCTCAGGCCTTCTGGGAAAAGAACCACAAGGAAGCCTAAATTTGAGAATCCCATGTTCTGATATGTGACTCTGCTTATGCCCCCAGGAGCTTTTTCTGAGGTCTCTGTTCGGTGATGCCACCTTCTCCCCAGTAAGGTGGCTTCCATTTTGCCAGCCCAAGCTAGTAATTTTTGAGAGTGGCATGTCCTTTCACTATGTCTTTAAATTACTTGAGTCCAAAACAAACAAATAACCCCCACAAAATACTTCATGATTACATTTTAAGTAAAACATGAATAAGGTGGCAGCTGCCTATAACCCCAGCACTCTGTGAGGCTGAGATGGGAGAGCTACTAGTTCAAGCCCAGCCTGCCTGGGCAACATGACAACTTAATGAGTTCCTTGTCTCCAAATTAAAATTATTCAAATAGCTGGAGCAGTAGTTCAGTTCATGGGCTCTGGGTTTAATTCCATATTGCACCCTAACCCTTCCCAAAAAAGTGAGAGTACAAAAAATTAAACTAACACAGCTAACCCAGAATAATATAACAAACTATGCATAGACTCTGTATACAAGCCAAAGAAAATGAATTTTCAAGCACAGAGGGAACAAGGGTAATAATAGCTCATGTTGCAGCTAATGTTCAAGCAAGCCCAAATTTGAAAAATGCAGCATTTTTTACACCATGCAGTAGAAATGGAAGTCCATGAGTGAATGTGGTTTTACACATGTGTTTCTGGTTTATTTCACTTATAAGTATATGTTCAAGTGGCATCCACTTAAATATGAAGGCGTCAAGTTTATCATTCTTTATAGCTGAGTAATACTCCACTGCATAAAAATACCACATCTTTTTCATCCATTCCTCAGGTGACAGGCATCTTGGTTGTTTCCAAGATTTGGCTATCACAGATTGTGCTGCTATAAACATAGGTACACATATATCACTATGATATGTTTTCAGGTCCTCTGGGAAAATTCCCTACAGTAGGGTGTTTTAAACTCCCGTACATTCTGAAGGCAGAAGATGCAGGAGAACCAGGACCGTACCGACCCAGGGCACTAGGGGGCAGCAACAAGCCGGGCAGATGCGGCCTCACCTCTACAACTCGCAGTGGGATTGTGATTAATAACCCATACGTTGCACGTGGATGTAATTAATTATACATTACCTCAAGTGCTATGAAAAGAACGTCCATGTACTGTGGGGGAAAAAACGCCAAGGAAAGTCACTTTGAGTAAATGACACGTTTGAATCCTGGGTGGATTAGAATGGAATCAAGGCCTAAGATTGTTCCCTAAATAACATTGTTAGTTTCCTGTCATTACTGGTGACAGACCTCTGACGCTGAGACTCCTCAAAGGAAAATACACCATGCAAGTCCCACTGAGTGTGCTCTAAGTGTTAACAGGAAAGGGCGTGCTGCCTGGGTGCGGAGACCGTGGGCTTTGTGGGGTGGCTGATGAGGACTGTGTATCCCCCTCCGACACAGCCAAGTGGCTTCACACACACACCTCACATGTACACACTCACACGCACATACTCACATACACACACTCACATGCACACACATCCACACTCACATACTTACACACACTCACATGCACGCGCTCACACTCACTCCCCCTGGCTCTTTTCCAGACTTCTACTCTGGCCTTCAAAGCCCACCTGACTTTTCATTCATCTGCTGATGACAATTTCTCCTTCGTCTCTGCAAAAGGCCTTTCTGTGTGTAGAGCCTTTTGCTAATATTAATCCGTAATTCTTTTCTTAATGGCCACAGCTCAGCCTCAGACCTACTTTTCTGAGTTTTGTGACACTACACCAAGATGCGAGCATATCCTGAACCACCCTAAAAAGGCTGAATAAGAATTGCTGCTATAGAGTTGTATGACAAAGTACAAATGTTTGATGGCCAGGCGTGGTGGCCCATACCTATAATCCCAGCACTCTGGAGGCTGCGGGAAGAGGATTGCTGCATACTGAGTTCAAGGCTAGCTTGAACTGCAGAGAAAATTTGTCTCAAAATGAAAAAAAAAGCCTGGTGAACACTGTAAAAGAAAAAGTTCAACCTGAGAACATGTTTTTGGTTGATGCTCACGGGAAACACATACTTAACCACTGACCTCCAGCCCCATCCCTCTTTAAGTCTCAGCTCTTTTCATTGTTATGTTTTATTGTGGTACATTACACATAACAAAAGGTATCACTGTATTTCTTAGCACAGTTCAGTGGTGATAAGTACATTCACAGGGCTGGAGAGCCATGGCCGCTGGCCATTTCCAGAGCTTCTTCCACACCACAAACAGAAGCTCCACCCATGAGGCCACCCCGGACCTCTGTGCTGCCCTGTCTCTCTGAACTGCCCATTCTAGGTATCGCATAGTCATCGTGTCGCGCAGTGCAGGGCTGTTTCTTGATGTAAACTCCAGTGTTCACTGTGTTACAGAGTACAGTTGCTGTGTTGCAGAATGTTAAAAACCTCAACGTGTGTTCCCTAGGCGTCGGGCTGATGGTTTTTGGTTTGCTGTTGGGTGGCAAGGAGTTTAATGAGAGATTTAAAGAGAAATTGCCAGCGCCCATTCCTTTAGAGTTCTTTGCGGTAAGTCCCACCTGGGGAACACCTGCCCGATCCTGCGACCCCATGCTCCTGTTTCTGTGAGGGATTTTGGAGTGGATGCAAGAGGAACGGGCAGTGACGGGGTCTTTTCTCTCAGTTCTGCCACAAGAACTAACAATAAAAAAAAAGACAGGAAAAGCATTAAAACATAAACATAGATGAGTTTAAATATAGGTGAAAGCCATCCAACAACTTTCCCATGACTTACAGAATTTGTTTTCCTCAATACTTTTGTTTTGTGATAAAACAATATTACAAGCCGGGCGTGGTGGCGCATGCCTATAATCCCAGCACTCGGGAGGCTGAGGCAGGAGGATTGTTGTGAGTTCGAGACCAGCCTGAGCTACAAAGTGAGCTTAAGGCCAGCCTGAACTGCATAATGAGACCCTGTCTCAAAAAAAAAAAAAAAAAAAAAAAAAAAAAAAAAAAAAAAAAAAAAAAAAAAAAAAAAACAGTATTACATTAATAACCGAAGAAAGATAAAAGTTGTTTCATTTGGAGAACAGTAAAAGACAGATGATCCCAAACTGTCCCTGCTCCCTGGTCCTCTGGAGCTCACAGTCTGTCTTACTCATCAAGTAATGAGGTCCAAATGCCTCAGCACATATTTATAAGAACCTGGTCACTTTCTGGAAGCATAGGAACACAAGGTAGAGTTTTTTAAAATGCTATTATTTTCTTAAATAGCCACACCTGTTCATGACCTTGCACCCCTGGTGGGCACTTGGGATCTGGTTGGCACCATGGCCCTCATGTAGCCTTTCCAGTGCACCACACTGAACACAAAGCTTTGCAGAGAGGTGCGCTATTGACAGCAGTGTCTCTGCGCTGATGATGTTCGAGGAGGGAGCCACCTCCAGACAGAAGTTGGCACGGAGTCCACACGGTAGCACTGTGTCCCTGAGACCTTTAAAATCCCAAGTCCCCTGAGTGCGTAGTGTAGGTGCCTCAAAGATAAAGAAATCAAGTTTCTATGTGTTGGATCCAAAGTTAGAAAAAACCCAGTCCCTAAACTTCTGACTTAAGATCTCCATGGAGCAAAGAGAGCAGAAGCCATACTGGGCAATTTGGGGGCAGAGTCTTTGTTATTCTCTTTAAGCAAAAACAAAAAAAGTTTAATCATATAATTATGACTTGAGCTTTGCTTTCCAGTTTATAATACATGTGTTTGTGTCCACAGAGATACAATAGTTTCATTATGATCACCACACAAAACTAATGCTCTACAAACTCGAGCCATATTTTGTTGTGAATTTACATATTCTAGGCGTTCTCCTGGGCCGAGATCCACAAAAAATGCAATTATAATTGCCACCCACAGAAAAGGGTCATGACCCAAAAGACTGTCAATACCTTTGGCCCTGGTCTCTAGGTTGTGGTTTCTGACAGTCAGATTAGCTTACGATCACTTTTGGGTCCTTTCCCTTATCACTGCTAAGTCTCTCCCTTCAGAAGCACCATGAGCAGGGTCACCAGGGATGGGGAAGGTCACCATCTTACCTTGCTGTGTCTCTTCTTGTGGCACTGAGGGTTGCACTTTGTACTTTGGTAAGCCTGGCCTGACAATCCAGGAGGGCCCCAGGAACAATCATTCTAGGTGATTAGGGTTCCACTCACCCTAGAGAAGACACCCACAGCGTGGGGGTGGGGCACTTCCACTACTACAGCTGGTTCGTTAGGTGGACGCCCAAGTCACTGCATCACCCTCACCATGCACATTTCTACCCGCCTGAAAGTCAAGGCCAACCTCTAGGCCAAAGCCCTCAGCAAGGAGCTCAAGCAAGGGAAAAGAAGGCAATTCTGGTCCTTTAGGAAATGGTAGATGTTAGAATTACTAGAAGCTGATAAACCCTTCTTTTCAGTCTGAGCATTCACGTGAGAATAAATTATGTGTGGTGATACACACCTGTGATCCCAGAACACAGAAGGCTGAGGCAGGTGGATCACTGCAAGTTCAGGACCAGCCTCGGCTACAAAATGAGCTCATGGCTAGCCTGAACTGAATAGCAAGATCCTGTCTTAAAAAAAAAAAAAAAAAAAAAAAAGAATTGGAAGGCTGCCTGGGCTGCATTGTAAGACCATGTCTCAAACACACACACACCCATGCACACAACAGAATAACAAATAATAGATTTGCCTAACAAAGTCTGTGAAGCTTATTTATGTAACATTTGAATATTAATGTCTAAAGGTGCACCTGGGTTTGTGTCTGTTTCAGGTGGTGATGGGAACTGGCATTTCAGCTGGATTTAATTTGCAAGAATCTTACAATGTGGATGTCGTTGGAACACTTCCACTGGGGTAGGAAAATGGTTTAAGTAAAAAAATGACTTGAATAACCAATAGATCTATTGTTTCCAGCTCCTGCTGTCATACCCTTGCAATGCAAAATAATCTTTTTCTATCTATCAGATAGCTGGGGATTTTAAGTGTTTGTGGCATTCATTGTTAACTATATAGTTCAACAATGTTAAATATATTCAAATTATTGTAAAACAGATCTCTGGGGCTTCCTCATCTTACAAATCAGAGACTCTGCACTCATCCAACAACTCCCTCTTTCTCCATCCCCAGCCCTGTGACTGCCATTGGTCTTCCTGTTTCTATGAATCTGACTTGTCTAGGTACCTCTTATTAGTGAACTCATACAGTATTTGTCTTTTGGTTGTGGCCTATTTCACTTAATAGCCTCGAGTTTTACTCATGTAGGGCATAACAGTGTTTCCCTCCTTTTTCTGGCCGAGTCTTGTCCCATTATATATACGTGGTATTTCTTTTTCTACACTCACCCAATCAGTGAGCAATTGCTCACATTCACCTCTTGACTGTAAGGAATAGTGCAGCTATAGACATGGTTGTACCAACACAACTGTAAGACCCTGCTTTCACTTGTCTGAAGTGTGCATCGCAAAGTGGGGCCGCTGGAAGCTATGGTGATTCCATGTACTCTTTCCCACAGCAGACACATGACTTTATAATCCCATCCATGGTAGAGAATGTTTTGTTTTGTTTTGTTTTGTCATCTTTAACAATTTTAAAAATCTCCCCTTGAGTGACACCAGATTGAGAAAAAAAGACCTACATCTTGGCTTCCCCTTCCTAGCCATAGAGCTGGACCCATCATTTATGTCTCAAACCCTCAGCTTCCTCCAGGCCTCTGTGAGAGCCATGTGAGCAGGCAGGGTTAATGGGTTAGGGTTAAGGTTATGGGATTAGGAGATAGCAGTGGGGAGCAGCCTGCATCTTGCCTTCTCAGACTGCCCTTCCGCCAAGAGAAATTTGCATCACTTTAAACTTTGAAACACCAAATGGGGGATATAAACATGTTACTTAGGATTTGGTGCAAAGCCCTGACACAATAATAACTCCATGCTTTTCAGGGTTTTTTTGTTGTTATTGTTGTTTTGCAGAACCAGGGATTGAACTCAGGCCCTTGCGCTTGCCAGGGAAGCGTTTATTCCACTGAGCCATCTCCCCAGCCCCCATGCTTTTCAGTTTGGACTTGTAATTCTTCTAATACTTCCATATCCATCGTCACAGGTGGTAATAGTAACCTCTCTCACAGAAATGTTCATGACTCTCATTTACTCAACACGTGTCTATTGAATGCCTTTTATGCACCAGCAACGGCGTAGTTAAAAGTTAAAACAAACACACAAGCAGAAAGGTGCTGGTCCTCATGGAGCTTGCATTTACTGAGATCTGCAAACACACAGCAGGAAGTGCTGCTGATAAGTGGAGGTACGATCTTCAGGCCAGGCAGGATAAATGAGCACCTCCAGGGAGGAGGACAGACAGCTCTGGTGGGAAGGAAAGATCTGGCTGGCCTGTTAACAAAGGACAGGGCCAAGTGTCTACTCATTTGCAGGGGTCCAGGGGAGAAGTTGCAGTGAGCCTGGGCTCTTCAAAAAGGTGTTTTCTTTCCTGCACAAACATCTTGGTCTCAGGAGATGTGTGGCCAGCTTGTCCCAGTAACTGTTCCATTCCCTCTGTCCATGCCCTCATCCTGCATAACACCATGGCCTTGTGGTCGGATGTGGTGCAGCGGGTGCAAGAGGACCCACGGGTGAGAGTGGCAGAGGGCACAGAGGGAGCTTTCAAGGGGCCATGGGTTAAGGATCTGGGAGTTGGCTTGTCCTCTGCCCTCCTGAGATGTTCCCTGACATTCTATTCTCTCATCTGGTATCTTCACGGAGACCCTGTGGCAAATGCATCCTGGCGCTAAGTGTGCCCCTGGGTTTGCAGGTTGATAAATCGACAGAGCAAAAGATAGAGAGGAACGCGTACTGTACTTTAGCGGTCACAGGCCCTGAAGCCCACTGCCTTTTGTCCCGTGGTGGTCTCATCTCACTGTGAAACAGTAAAATAAGGGACAGGGGCCCTGAGAAGTGATGTCAGAGAGACATAAGTGAGCACTAGTGACATGGCAGTGAGTCCTGTCTGGGATCTGAAACTGAGTCTTCTGACACGGGGTCGTGTCCTCTTTCCATTACCTCAGCCCTGGGTCTCTAACTCGGTCACGTGGTAAACAGTCATCTCTGATTAGATCCGATAGATAATCCTATTCAGTTACTAGTTGCAAATAATTTGATTAAGTGGGAAATTCTTCCATGTAAATTTCTCTTTTTAAAAATACACCAATACACTGAATTCTGCACATCACCATAATCCCTACACCACATCTTTGCCCTGTTGTTCTGACCCCAGATGTTTTGCTTTGCTTCTCTACGTGAGAACTAAACTTAAAAAAAAAAATAATAATCAAAGGAACATTTTACCTTTCTGGAAGTTGGCTAATGAGAAACCTTATCTTTCTGGAACTTTGCCCAAAAGCAAGCAAGTAACAAGTACCCACCTGCTTATCTACATACAATCATACCACTTCTCTAATCTGTCACTCCTGCCATCTATAACAAACTGCCCTAAAATAGTGACTTTAAACAGCAGCTACTCATTTGCTCATAATTTTTCAGCCTAAGTTGTGCTGGTCTCTATGGTGACCTCTCAGGCCTTCAAGGGTGTCCGGAGTTATGGCTCCAGCTGGGAAGGCTGGAGGGCACCTCCACACCCTGTGCCTCAACTGGTCCCACTGGCGCAGCTAGGGGTGGGTCTAGCATCCTCTCTGCATCTGTTTTGCCCCGCAGGGTAGCCAGACAGCTTTACCTGGTGGCTCAGGGCAGAAAAGCAAAGAATTTGCTGGGGCTCCAGTGGCCCTCACATGATGTCGCTCCCTCTTCATTCGCCTGGTCACAGCCAAGTGAGAGTCAGTGCGGACCCGGCAGGGGGCAGTGCTGCACTTCTGAGTGGGCGAAGCTTGTGCCAGGATGAGAGTTCTGGGCCATCTGAAGGGGACTGCTACTCATACTGATGCATATACAAATTCGTCCACACATGGGGCCCAGGCAGAGTCCCTGTTCTTACAGACCCTTCAGGACTATACAGACCCCTTTTGAGGGTTTCTTTTCCTGACTTCATTCCAGAGCCTATCCTTTCCTTGCGCTCTAATTCCTCAGGCCCACTCCTGCTGCTGAGCCTTCCCTCCTGGCTACACTTCTGCAGTGAAGTGCAGGAGAAAGATGATGGTTTTAGAGTCAGATCCCTGCATTTGATCGACTGCTTGCTCCCTCTTAGGAAAAACACTCAACCACTAAAAACATCTTTTTCTACCTATAAACTAGGATTGTGGCATGTAGTTCATAATCCAGCCTTACAGACACTAGGTTCCTTTCCCTCACTACCCCTTTCCTGACCCCAAGTTTGATGAAGTGTCTCTTTTGTTGCTCTACTTTGATGTGGACAGAAAAGCAGTGTGGAGAGGCCGGCTGCTTGTGGCTTTGGCAAAGTCATTTAATTGACTTGTTTGACCTTGGGCAAGTTCTTTAACCTAACTATACCTCATTTCCTCCCCCATAAGATTGGGATTCTAGTGATGCCTCATTCCCAGGGCTGTGGGAAATAAATACACAGAGAATGTGGCACAGAGGGGGCACCTGCTAACTGGTTATATTTGAAGTATTGTTTTTGGGTGTCATTTAACCATTGTCATTAGTATCCATCCCATTGCCTGGAACTGGAGCAGGATCAGGGTGTCTTGGCAAAATCTTGTTTCCCTTTCCCTGTAACAGTCTGGGGAATTCTGATTACATTTCTTTAGCACTAAGGGTCTCACACTACAAGAATGGACACAACGGGGGGACCCTTTGTGGGGTTCCAGGAGTCCTCCAGCTCCCCAGAATTCCCCAGTGAAAGCCAGGAAGTACGATCTACTACTGCTCCTTCTCAGTGTTAGAACTCGAACTGGAGGGACCGGTGACAAGTGAAGAACTAAAATACTCAGAGTGACCCCCCTCAAATAACGAGAGAGGCTCAGAGCAGTGTTACAAGGACAGTAATTCTCCTCTAGTTAGCCTTGTGCTGTGCCCTCCCCTCCCAGGGCGGGTTCAGGTGTCTTGTGGCACCTGAGTCCCTCACCAACGCTCCCTTTTCCCTGGTCTGTGTCTTACTTTCAGCTGCCATCAGGGTGCCCTTGGTTTCTCCTTTCATAAACAAAATGGCATCTGATCTCTGCTAATCAGCCACCAAGTTTCGAGCCAGGCCTGCAGCTCTGAGTCAGAGAGGGACCTTGTCTTTGCCACAGTAGAGCAAACTTGGTCCATGTCCCAAGGTCTCGGTGACCTCACTCCATTTGCAAATCACACCCTCCTCAAATACCCACCTCTCCTCCTGTGCTTTTTCCCCAATGGGCACAACACTTGAGTCATGGTCAGCTTGACTTTGCAGGTTACTCCCTCCGGCCAACCCGGACACCAGCCTTTTCCACCTTGTGTACGTGGATGCCATCGCCATAGCCATCGTTGGCTTCTCAGTGACCATCTCGATGGCCAAGACCTTGGCAAACAAACATGGCTACCAAGTTGATGGCAATCAGGTAAGCATCATCAAGCCAGGCGTGGTGGTGCAGGCCTGTAATCCCAGCACTTAGGAGGCTGAGGCAGGAGGATTGTTGTGAGTTCGAGACCAGCCTGAGCTACAAAGTGAGCTTAAGGCCAGCCTGAACTGCATAATGAGACCCTGTATCAAAAAGACTATATATAAGGTAAGCATCGTCAGTCCCCTGCAGGTACGTCCCAGTGTTACATTTGTCAAGCCACTGTATGAGAAAGCAAGGGAACTCAGCTTATCGATGTCAGTAGAAAAGACTTTGCTTTGGTGGTAGATGTATTTGAAGTATTTACTTATCCAACACTATGGTTTTTCTCATTATGTATGAGCATTAGAAGGTTGGAACCTGAGGTACAGAGCCTTCACTCACAGCATTTGCAAGGCTCTTGTCAGAAAGCAGAAGTCTCAGGCCTGGAGTTCATGACTCTCTCTTCTAGGTGTTACTTCTGTGTTTAAAGCTCATAGCCTGGGAGCCTGGCGTTCCTTCAGAACCATTTTTTGCTCTACTGGATGGCTTATCTTTGTTTACTAACTGCTGGTACATGATTTACCTCTTAGAGTATGCTCTTTGCTGCCACCTCTTATAATGTAGCTCCAGGTAAAGAATCTAATTCACACCCCATGAGCTATACCTTGGAAGCCTATTCCAGCACACTCTGGGGCACTCCACATTTATAGGAGATGCAGAGATCCAATTCCAGATACTCACAGGAACCCTAAGAGCAGGACTCTCTGGTCCCAGAGAGACGAGGATACACCCTGGATGAGCATCAGCACAGTGGAGGCCAGCAGGAACACATTAACTACTCTCTTGAACAAAACATTTTCTACCTTTTACTTCAGTTTTCTTTTAAAAACTACAAAAGCACTATATGCCTAGAAAGTATGTTTTGGGAGTGAGAGAGTGGGTAGGGACCATAGTAGAATGTACCTCTGAAATAATAAAGACCCAAAATGTTCTCAGACATGATGCCATAATTCCTACCTTGGGCTCATAATAAACAAATTACATCTGAAAAAAAATGCAGCAACAGCCTGTCCTGCTGAAAATTGGTAGTAAATAAGCTGTCGCCCCCTCCCCAGGATGACCTTTCTCCTCTGTATTTTGCTTCCACATGGAAAAGGAGCTCATCGCCCTGGGCCTGTGCAATTCCATCGGCTCCCTCTTCCAGACCTTTTCAATTTCCTGCTCCCTGTCTCGCAGCCTTGTTCAGGAGGGAACTGGGGGAAAGACACAGGTGGGTATCAGCAGCACTCTGAGAACTGGTGAGTGGGTGGTCATGAGGTGTTAGTCTCTTGGTTCTACTCTGAACCCAAACAAAGCCGGCAACATCTAGCAGAACTGTCTGTGGTAATGGAAATCCTCAGTGTCTGTACCATCCAGTATGGCAGCCAGTAGCAATCTGCCTGAAGATCCATGCTCCAGTGAGCTGAGGGGGTGAATCAGAGAAAAGCTTGATTGGTTGAAGGACTCACAGAGGACTCAATCTGTAGAAAGGAAGTATATTCTCTAGTTGACTTTTGGAAAGTTATATAGTGTTCCCTTTGCTACCAGGAACCTCAAAACTGAGACATGGAGTGTAGTTAGGAGAGCCTGCAATTCAGTGTGGGCAGGATGCCAGCAACATCTAGCAGAATTGTCTGTGGTGATGGAAATCCTAAATGTTTGTACCATCCAGTGTGGCAGCCAGTAGCAATTTGTGGCTCTTGAGCACTTGATGTGACCACGGCAACCAGTACCTACATTTTTTATTGTATTTTATTTTAATTTTTAAAAATGATATAGCTGTATGTCCCTAGTGGCTATTATATGGGACAGCAAATGGTTGTCTGGAGATTATTCTTTGCCTGGTGAGTCTTGAGTTGCTACCAAGCACCTTTCTCCATCCCTGCTAAGGCCTTCCCATCAGGATTTTAAGCATTTTTAGTTTCTGCTTAAAAGTGTGTGAGGTGCTGGGTGTGTTGACACATGCCTATAATCCCAGCATTCAGAGGCTAAGGCAGGAGGATTGTGAGTTTGAGGCCAACCTGGGCTACATAGTGAGTTCAAGGCCAGCCTGTACTATATAGCATGACCCTGTCTCTCAAAAAAAAGGAAGGAAGGAAGGAAGGAAGGAAGGAAGGAAGGAAGGAAGGAAGGAAGGAAGGAAGGAAGGGCCTAAAAGCTATACAGAAAAAAACAAAAATCTTCAAAGAGGGAGTAGAGTAGAGGTATAGGTTCATGTAATGATTTGGATGACTTAGTTCGAATCCCTCTTTTCTCGGTTTTCCCACAGTGGTGATGGAAAGGATAAGCCAGCCTTTGCCCCACATCTTATTCTAGTCTCCTAAAAGCACCTTCCCTGTCTTCTCTCATTCAGCTTGCAGGTTGCTTGGCCTCACTAATGATCTTGCTGGTCATATTAGCCACGGGATTCCTCTTTGAATCGCTGCCCCAGGTGTGTAATGTGGACACACTGTGTGCTCTTTCCCAGGGTGGAGGGTCTGCTGTTTAATTCGTTTATATGTTTGCAGCTATCTTAGGAGTTTTTACTGGATTCAGGAGGGTGGCATAAGAATGGGCCAAGGTCCACAGAGATCAGGCACCATCAGGTCCTGATGGCTGCTGCTGCCCTTGGTGAAAACCACCTCTGCTGTTCCAGTCCCAGGTCCTTATCTGCAAAGTGGGGACTGCACTGGCTGACCACTGAGGTTCCTGGTCCCCTTGACCTTCTCTGACCTTATAAAAATTGCCATTAAAAATCTGAGATGCCATACATTCAAACACATTTATTTGCTGATATATTTAAACTGGGAAACATCAGAAGATCCAAAAGCAAATCATAAGTAGAAGGCTGTGGTACAGTAATTCCTTGAGTTCTAAGTGAAATTCTGAACCTCTTGACCACCATGTAGCTTGGCTACTAGACATGATCCTGGCTTCCCAAGGTCTACTTTAGCTGAGTGCTGAAAATCCAGGTGCAAGGAGAAGACGGGGGCAGCAGGAGGGATCTGGGGACCCGAGAGCAGAGAGGGGACTGTGGTTAGATGTGCTGTTTTGCAGGCTGTGCTGTCGGCCATCGTGATTGTGAACTTGAAAGGAATGTTCATGCAGTTCTCAGATCTCCCCTTCTTCTGGAGGACCAGCAAAATAGAGCTGGTAAGTGGGTGATGCTCAGCTTAACATGTCAAAGCAGCGACTCTTATGAGTGCTAATGAAAATATTATGGGGAAGAAGTTTACACGGTTGTTATGCCCTGACAGGCAGAATAAACATAGCTTGTGTGGTGTGTATGGGAAGGAGGTGCCTGTGTGTCTTTAAATTGCATGGGACCATTAACAACAATTTCACTGCTGGCCGCTAGACCATCTGGCTCACCACCTTTGTGTCCTCATTGTTCCTGGGATTGGACTATGGCCTCATTACTGCGGTGATCATCGCTCTGCTGACCGTGATCTACAGGACCCAGAGGTGAGCCCAGGTCAGAGAGGGTGCGGGGGTTGTGGCAGAGACTTAGGAGCAAAAGCAGTGGGAGTGGTGCCTTGCTGTTGCTTCTACTTCATGCAAGAGGAACCTGCCAGCTAACTCAACAAAGTGACAAACACAAGACTATGTGTAATTCTCTCAGATACTCTACAGTCTCACCCTTTGTATTTCCAACAGTGGTTTCATTTTAAAACCCTAAATTCTATCTTTGCTCCTCCTGTTCCTGGCTCAACAGAGTCACTGCTTTGTTTACCCCTGTCCTGAGCCAAATCTGTTCAAGCCTCTCACTGTGGTACTAGAGGCCAACATGACTTTCAGCGATGTGAAGCAACCTCTGGCACCAAGGCTTGCATGCAGCCTATTGCACCCCTTCCTCCATCTGAGCCATTGTTCTCTGTCAGGATGTCTTCTTGCTAGCAGGAGGCTGAGCCCATTAGTGAAGGAATAAAATTAAACTTTTTTAAAAAGCTATTGTACTAGGTTTCGACCCAGCTATTCCCCTTCTGAGTATCTTCCCAGAAGAATTTAAAACATCATACCATGGCAATATATGTGCACCCATGTTTATAGCAGTACAATTTGCAATAGCTAGATCTTGAAAACAACTCAAATGCCCATCAGTGAAAGAATGGACAAAAAGAAAAAAAAGATGGTCTTTTTATACAATGGTGTACTACTCAGCCATGAGGAAGGATAGACCAGAGGTTTTTATAGGCAAATAGATGCAACTTGAGACCGTACTCGTAAGTGAAAAAAACAGACACACACATGCAAACATCAAATTGCTCCCTAGTATAAGGAACTCAAAGAATAAGTAAAATCCAAAATGTATAATAGATATTTTTAAATGGAAAGAAATTTCAAAAGGAAAAAGAGGGGCTGGGAAGATAGCCCAGTAGAATAAGTGCTTGCCTGGCAAGTGCAGGGGCCTGAGTTCAATCCCCAGTTCCACCAAAAAGAAGAAGAAGAAGAAGAAGAAGAAGAAGAAGAAGAAGAAGAAGAAGAAGAAGAAGAAGAAGAAGAAGAAGAAGAAGAAGAAGAAGAAGAAGAAGGAGAAGAAAGAGAAACTGGGATGAGGGAATGGGAAATAAACAAGAAAGGGAAGAGTAAAAAGGAAACTACATATAATATAGATAATTATACTGCTAATCTCTGTTAGTTCATTGAAAAGAAAAGCTTATGCTAACATTGTTCAGAAAATTAAATATCAGTAAGCAAGTGCTTAGTACACTGAGCTATGCCACCAGCCCTGGGGCTCTTTGCTCTTGATTCTCTGTGTAGATCTGGCTAAAAGCTCTCAACAGTAGCTATGCCACTGCTTCAACATCAGACTGCTCTGAAATTTCTTCTGCCAGAATAATCAGTCTGCTTCCCTTAATCTCAATTCTACGCAAAGTCTCTGGACATGAGCAAAATGCAGACAAAATTTCTGTCAAGCCATAACACATATCAATTGGAGTCTGATAGCCAAGGTAGTGCTTCTCCCCAGCAGGAACCTCCCAGGCATGTTTTTTACTGGTATCATTTCTGTCAGTGTTCTAGTCTTCCAAGTTCTGACCAGAATCTCCCATCAAGTACAGCCTAAGGTGTTCCAGCTCTACTTTTTCAGCTGCCATCTCTGAACCATTCCAAACTGTTGCTACAAGCTAGTTCCAAAGGCTCTTGAACCACATGGTCAAGCACAGTTACCGCAACAACCCCACTCTCGGTACCAACTTAGTTTGGTTTTCTTGTTGCTTATATAAAACATCCAACACCCAAAGTTAAAGGAGGAGGGCCAGGTATGGTAGTAAATGCCTATAATTCCAGCACTTGGGAGGCTGAGGCAGGAGGATCACTGTGAGTTCAAGGTCATCCTAGGCAAAATAGGGAGTTTGAGTGAAACCTGAACTAAATAATGAGACCTTGTCTAAAAAAAAAAAAAAGCAAACAAAAAAAAATTAAAGGGGAAGAGGTTTATTTTGACTCACAGCTCATAGAAGTTTCAGTCCACAGTCATCTGGTTTCAAGGCAGAGTGGTACATGATAGAGGGGCAACAGTTCATGGTGGATGGAAGCAACACAGGACCTTAACAGCATCTTGCTGCCTTTTATTTTTTCCAGACTATTTAAGGTGGGTAGCATGTACACCCTTCATCCTAGTGCCCTTGACCCTAGCATTGCACCTTGAATCAGTGCCAGGATCACACACTCTATATCAAGCCAACTCTGAAAAGCTCCACCTATGCCTGCATGATGTTTGGGGAGCACATCTAAGCACAAACCATAGTCAGCCCCCAAAGCACTCATCATTTAGTCAGTATTATAAAATATGTTAAAACAATCATAATCTCCACTAGGTGCATGTGTGTCAAGGGGCTTCCTATGTTCCCAGGGAGATCCTAGAATCTGGATGTAGCAGAAGAATACTGTCCTTCCCTTCACAAAGGTTGGCTTCTCCCAAGGGTGATGGACACTCAGTAAGGGGATGGTGTTAGACGGTTGTGAGTAAAGGTGGCACTAAATGACTACAGCAATGAATATGTGCTCGGGTCTGGGAAAAAAAAAATCAGTGCTTTGTGTCCTTTTTTCCTTACCCAGAGACTGTCAGTGGCCTCTTTTCACAGATATGAACACTGCGTTCTAGAATCATTGGATAGTTTACCCAAAGTACAGCAAGTGGTAGGGTTTAAATGACTTACATACAGGTATCTGTGGCTCCAGAAGCAAACTCTTCATAAGCCTGGTATGATGTTTCTTGCGAAGAGTAAAATACATAGTTCCATACACTTCAGTAAGCTCAGCCAGGTACAAGCGCAGCAGTAAGTCGAGGGGTGGCCCACATGAAACCCATGTGAACTCATGGAAAGAGAGCTCCTGCATCCTCCGGTAGGCAGGAAAGTGATAGGGCTTGGGCTCTACAGGGAACAGAGGGATGTGGACCCACAGACGCGGAACACCAGGGCACGCAGGTGGCCAGGCAGGCCCTCCTTCTCTGCCTGCACAATCCTCATCACTGAGGCCCAGTTCTCCCAGACAGGGGGCTCAGCTTCCCCTGTGCTCCCACAACAGCACGCCTTGCAGGGACAGACCTGCACTGGGAGGGTAATGTGGGTGTCCTCCTACCTACAAAGGCTCCAGAGGAGGATCAAGTACTCCTGGGCTTGCCAGCACACTGTGAACTTTAACACACTCTCTGTCTGCAGCCCGAGCTACAAAGTCCTGGGACAGCTTCCCGACACTGATGTCTACATCGACATAGACGCCTATGAGGAGGTAGGACGCTTTCCAAGGATCTGAAAAGACTGTCAGTGCATGCTTGAGTGGCTTTAGTACTTCCACCAGCAAGCAGAGGTGAAGGGGAGGGAAGCGTAGTAATTAATGTAAAAAACCACAAAATTCCATTTACTATCTGGATTTAACTATTGATACTGGGCATTAATTACTCAAGTTCCTTTTTCCATTTCATTGTTTTGAATGAAAACAAGTAGTGTTGTTGGAATTAAAATTTAGTACATTTACAAAATAGTGAAATTGAAAAAATTATTTGTATTTGCACAAATTTTTCCTGATGAATTTTAACCAGTGGTAAAATACTAATTTTAAGTATGTAAAAATCCAGGTGGTGGGGCTCTACAGTCCCCTCTCCCTCTTTTTATTTTGAGACAGCTTCTCTCTGTGGCCAGGCTGACCTTGAACTCCTGCTCTTCCTGCCTGAGCTTCCCAAGGGCTGGGATTATGGGTGTGTGGCAACATGCCCAGCATTCCCAATTAATTTTTAATGGTTAAAATTTCATGGCAGATTTTCTTGATTTTAAATGTTCTTTTATTCTGTGGAATCGCAAAGACTTTTACAAAAAATATTTTAAAATTGATTTTGTTTGTTTCATCTTTTTGCCTGAGAAGAAATTCTCAAACTCACTAGGAGGTACTAGGGATGAGCCTGGGATTAGAATTACTAAATTTTTCCTTCTTCCAAACAACTCTGTGGGGCGAGCCAGAGAGCTCAGTGGGATAAAGCACCTGCTTAGGCAAGCACAGGGGCTGGGTTTGATTCCTGGTACTACATGACATGCCAGCCCCTCCCCTGGGGCAGGCTGAGACTGAGTGTGGTGGTGCACTCCTGTAATCCCAGCACTTGGGAGACTGAAAACAGGAGGATCTCTACGACTCCAATCTGTGCAGTGAGACCCTGTAGACCCTGTACTAAATACATATTTTTTTAAAAAAGTGAACTCTGTAGCTGAATTAGTGGTTTGCAGGCTGCATCCTAGAGTTCCTTGAGGATCAGGATTAGACACGAAGTCCTCATAGTTGACCTTGTCCTGTGGGCTCCTTCCTGTGGCCTGCCATCAGATCCCAGAAACCTCATTCGCTTCATTTGCCTGCTTCTCACTGTCTGCAACAGCCTTCCCTCTTCTGGCTCTGTTCTTTTTTTCTTTTTGAAGATTTTTCAGTCTCTTCTTTGGTTTAATGGTCAAAGCGAAGCAGAGACAATCTTGTAAAAGAAATGGGAAGGCAGGCCGTTAAAAGCATCCAAGCTGAGTTTGGCGGCACAGTCTTGCAGTCCCAGCTCCCTGGGAGGCTGAGGCAGGAGCGCTGCTTGAGCCCAGTACTTTTGAGACTACCCTGAGCAACATAGTGAGACCTTGTCACAAAAAGAAAGAATCTTTTTCTCATAATATTTTTCCTCCCCAAACCAGACACCATTTTACCTAAACACAGTAAGGAGACCCTTTGCAACTTCTAGATTCTTATCCACTTTGAAGGAGGGAGGCCATTGCAGTTTTGATTCAGGTGTTACTCAGGTGTTAAATTCCCTCATATTTTACTTCTCAGGTGAAAGAAATTCCTGGAATAAAAATATTCCAAATAAATGCCCCAATATACTATGCAAACAGTGATTTGTACAGCAACGCATTAAAAAGAAAGGTGAGTGGTGAGAAATGAAGAGTGTGTGCCTTTGAGGAGGGGACTTGTGGCTGGACAGCGATGGGAAGTCACTTAATCGCATCGGTGGACCTCACTGTACTGGCCCAGCCCCACACACGGCTCAAGCCCTCCCAAGTGTCCAGCGCAGTGGTCACATCATGGCTATTCACATATTTGTGCCACCACTGCCACTGCTCATTCTTTCTTCCATGGATGTGTTCCCTATTCAAATAAAACTAAGAGAAAGTGAAAAAAGAATCCTAGATTTTTTTTATTTTGGGCATCATGTTGGTGCCCTTGGTGATGATTAAAACCCAACCTCAGGCTGCCCTTCAGCCCACAAAAGCTCTTTTAAGATACAAGAATCTGAGAAACTAAGCTTGGTAAATACCACTCCATAAATTCTCTTTGCTACTTTCCCTTCTGATTGTCTTTGAACAAAGACTGAGAATGAGGAAAGCCTATTCATGCTCTGTTAGCTCTGAGGCTGTCACTCATTTCTGCACATCTAAGGGCCAGGTAGAACAAGGAGTAGGGTGATAATCTAGCATGGAAAGCACACGGGGGAATTGGGAGGCTAATGGCATTTGGGTGGGTCCCTCAGAACAGGGAGTGATTTCTGTATATTGCTCTTCTGTGAAGACTGGCGTGAACCCAGCACTCATCATGGGAGCCAGAAGAAAGGCCATGAGGAAGTATGCTAAGGAAGTAGGGAATGCAAACATGGCCAACGCCACTGCTGTCAAAGCGGTGAGTGCGCTTGTTATTTACCCCTTTCTTGTGATCTGCAGCAATTCTCAACTGGGCAGGAAGTTACTAAAGAGGGGAAGTTTAGGCTCAATCTATGTACTCTTGATGCAGGACAGTCATGAGTATGCAGTATGGTCACGAATATGCAGTATGGTCAGTTAGGTAGATGATTCTGAAATTAGTATTGAAAATACTGTTTTAAAAAATAAAAATCACACAGCACCTTGAAAACTTGTACCATTATTGCTTCCTCCTAGATTTATTCAAGCTGGTAGTGAAAAAGTTCAAAGGCTGATTTTTGACAAGAAGGTTATGCCTTGTGGCTTCTTGTGCTGAAGTTAATGGGACTGTGTTAGAAATTTCTGGAAATGGAGGATGACAAGGAAACTGAGTCAAACCTGAATATTACATGTCCTTTGAGTCATATGATGAGGCTGGAATATGACAATTTTTCTTTTCTTTTTTTGGCGGAACCGGAGATTGAACTCAGACCCTTGCACTTGCCAGGGAAGCGCTTATTC
>PVKA01034838.1:0-23133 GCA_004027165.1 Ctenomys sociabilis | reverse complement strand
CCCCTCCCCTCCCCTCCTCTCTTCTTTCTTTTATTTTTCTCATAGTACCTTTGCAGTATAATTTCAGGTCCAGGATTGTGCTGCCTCCTTCCTTGTGTTTGTTGCCCAGAGCTGCTGTTGATATTCTAGGTCTCTTCTGATTCCAAATGAAGTTTAGTACTTTTTATCCAGTTCTTTGAGTTATGCTATTGGTATTTTGATCGAACTGTATTAAATCTATATAAAAGTTTTGGAAGTATAGGAATTTTCACTCTACTGGTTCTGCCTATAAAAGAACATCTTTTTTTACATCCTATTTGATCTTTATTTTCAGAGTACTATAGTTTTCAATGTAAATTTCTTTTGCTTTCTTCATTAAATTGATTCATTCCTAATTATTTCATTTTTTTCTTGATGCTGTCATGAGAGCTGTTGCTTCCCTAATTTCTATTTTAGTGAGTTTGGTATTTGTGTATCCAATTATGTGTTTTGAGCGTTGACTCTGTTTGTTACACTATTGAATCTGATTATTAAATCTAGAAGAATTTTGTTGGAAGCTTTGGGGTCTGCTATGTAGAATATCATGTCGGTGTTAGATAGCTTGTTCACAAGTTTTATTTTTAAGATGAGAGTTTTAAAAATAATAGCAATCAGCAGAAGCCTATATGGATTTTTGATATTATAAAAGTGAAGCAAGGTTTACTCAATGGTGACTTTTGGCAAATATTTTTTCTGTGTCAGGGATTTGTTTTATATTCTCCAATGTCTGATTTGGTGACATACCCTTTGTCCTGAGGTATGGCTTGAATATGATAACTCCCACAATTTAAAATAAACAAAAAAGCAACAGCTGATGAATTGGTAGTCATTAAGATGCTAAAAGTTTCAAAATCAATCTTGAAGAAGTTTACATTTCCTACTTTTTATCAACACAATGAAATGTGTTAATTCTTTTTAAGAAAGGCAATTTTGATTACTTTCTAATAAGCTATTTTTGACCAGCTTAACTTCAAACACCAGCATCTTTTCTAATATTATTTTAAGTCTCTCACAAACTAAGTACTACTTAAGTGCAAAATGCTTCATTCAGTGGTCCCACACTTACATGGCAAAACTATGTAGATTTTGTAAAGAAAATTCTTATGAAAATACAGAGAGAGAGAGAGAGACAGACAGACAGAGACACACAAACAGAGAGAGACAGAGAGACAGAAAGATTCCATACCCTATCCTATAGCTAGTACATGAGAAATCCATTTAGCATCAGCCTAATGGTGAATGAAGTATTTGCTTTCTAGGCAGGTAGGTGCTTATGCCACTGAGCTATCTTCTGACTCTGGGCGAGGTTTTTTTTTTTTTTTTTTTTTTTTTTGCAGTACTGGGGATTGAACTCAGGACCCTGCCCTTTCCAGGCAAGTGCTTATTCTACTGAGCTGTCTTCCTGGCCCCTAGTATTTGCTTTCTAGCAGAAAGTGTCTGCTATCTTATTCTGTGGTCTTCCCCTTGGATAAATGGAGCCTTCAGTCAGAATATATTTTTGTTGTGTGCAACTACTTAACTAAATGATTGTAGATTCAGTTCATAAGTTTGCACATGTTCTAACATGACGTTTAATGGAAATAATTTTTTTGAATATTATTTTTATTTTTTTGTTGTCTTGGTTTGATTTTGCAGCCCTGGGGATTGAACTCAGGACCTTGCATTATACCAAGCAATCACTTATTCCACTGAGCTATCTCCCCAGCCCTAGTGGAAATAATTGTCTATGCGTTTATTTGTATGTGTTTAAAGGTAGAGAACGGTTTAAAAATTTGAGGAAATCCCTCCCTGTCTCTTTTCTAAATTTCTTACTGTGAAAGTTTTCATTTAAAGAAATATTGAGAATGTTTGAAATTTGGTTATGAAGCACTTTTAGAAAAGATGTACATTTTTCATTTGTATGCCTTTAAAGATTTGATTGTTGGTATTAGAAAATAATTTTGAGGTTATTAAAATATTTAATTTCTTTTAAGGCAGTATTTAGAAAATTTTATATGGTTAAACAGTTTTCCAGCTGAAAATATATAAGTAGTACATATAAGGGACAGCCAAAGAACTTAGTGGATTAAAGTGCTTGCTTAGGCAGACACAAGGACCTGGATTCAACCCCCAGCATGCCATGCCAGCTCTGCCCCCAAGGCATACTGAGAAGAGGATTGAGACTGGGTGTGGTGGTATGTGCCAGCAATCCCAGTGCTTGGGAGGCTGAAAACGGGAGGATCACTACGAGACTGATCTGTGAAGGGAGACCCTGTACTAAATATATAAAAAGGTGAATATAAAATTCTAGAAAGTGGTAGATAAAAAGAAAGGACATTAGTTTACGGAATTATGATTTTATTTATACTTTCCAGTCAGTGTGGGTTTGGAACTAGGTCTAGGAAAGCTCAACTAACCGCAAGTTATTGTGTAGGATGTGGTGAAGGCCTTGTTCTGAGCTTGTTTATGGCTTGTGGGTAGGCCTAAAGTTGTTGAAATGTCATCCATGCTCCACTTCCCATGACTAGGATTCAAGAACGGCATTGTGGCTGAGACGTTCTTATTTCCCTGTGGTAATATGAGGAAGATTGAGCTATGAAGGAAGCTATAGATACACAACGAACCCTTGCAGCAAATACTAATCTCAATGTGCTGATCAGCATCTTTACATATACATCTACTAATGACATGAAGCAGTGAATATAGTACAGTATCTGCCAGTATGGTAAAACTGGGTAAAAGAGATTCTCATACATTCTTGGTGGGAGTATCAATTGAAACAAGTCCAAGTGGAGTGTAATTTATCAGTCTTTCTCAAAGTCAAAATACCCTTTAGTGCATTTTTAGGGAATTCATCATACAGACATACTTGATATTATTATTATTATTATTAATTACTATTATGTTTCATTGACCTACTTTTGAAATGGTAACACTTGAAACAATGTGTGTATCTTGCACTAGAAAAGTTTTTAAAAACAACTACATATATATATATATATATATATATATATATATATATGGATATGGAAAGATCTCTATATTGTTAACTAAGTAAAAGGAAGATTCAGGAAAATATGTAGGGCACACAGTTCTAATATTTCTGTTACATACGGATGAGTAAAGGATGTATGCTTTATTGCTGTACATGTGCATAAAATTATATGGATGGATGAACAGGGAATTAAGTTGTGTGGATATATTTTGAGAGAAGAACAAATGAAAAATAAAGGGTGTAGTGGTGGGGAGAACAATTCATTTTGTAGATAAAAATGTGTATCTCATTTTATCTTTAAATTGTAGTTCTTTGAGTACTAACAAATATGCTTTCATTATTGATAGTTCAAATGATATGCAAATGAAGAACCTGCTATAAGTATCACACTAAATTAAATTCCTTGTTTCACTTGTGGCAGTGACATTTTTCTGGTGGCTGTATGATTTTTAAATCTCTTTGTTTATTTTTTACTTCATTGTTTGTAATCATTACATGGGAAATTTATCATTCTGTTTAGCTGCAATAGCTTCCTTTTCTGTTTAAGTTATGAAACTCCCTTTAAATTACAGATTATAAACTGAGGAGATAGCTCAGTGACATAAGCACCTTCTTGGCAAGTGTGAAGCAGAAGGTTTTGAGTTTGATTCCTGGTAGCAAAAAAAATTAGAGATTACATAAACTTTATTTTCCAATGCTTTGTGAATTCATTTTTTATTAAAATGTGAACTGATGAAACTTTTATTTTGGCATGAGATTTGAAGGAATGATTTAGAAATATTTTTTCTAATTGGTCAGTTGGTTCATTTTGTACTATTTGTTATTTTTCTTTCTTTCCCAGGGCTTTCTGGTATGTCTTAAAATATTATATATTAAATTTTTATGTGTTTTAAAAACTTTCTAGGCTATTAATATATTTCCACTGATCTTGTACAATTATGATACTGATTTAATTATTAATGTCTTATAGATTTTGAAGGACAGTGGGGCTAGTTTCTCCTTATTCTTTCCTTTTTGTTTGTTTGCTTGAAATGGGCTGCTATTGTGTTGCCCAGGCTGACCTTGAACTTCTCAGTTGCTGGCAATATAGGCCTGTGCCATTGTGCCTAGATTATTCTTTTGTTTTTTAAATATCCCTAGTTTTTCTTTCAAAACTTTCAAATCATATTCATTTGCAAAATTATTATGTTGATATTTTTATTGGAGATGTACCAACATATTAAATATTGGAAGAAAGGACATGTATATAATGTCTTGAAATATATATATATATATATATATATATATATATATATATATATATATATGTAATGTATATACATGCATATAATGTTTTCAAATATATATATATATAATATGATATATCTATATATATGTGTACATATAATTTACTACAGGATCTACAAGGTCTGTAGGATCTCACTACAAAGATCAGAGTCTTTGTAGTCATCTGCTTGTTTTCAGCCTCCTAAGCGCTGCATTACAGGTGGGTGCCACCATGCCCAGTTTCAATCGCCATCTCAGCATGCCCCGGGGGCAGGGCTGGCAGGGTATGCTGGGAGTTGAACCCAGGCTGCTGCACTCTGCTTAAGCAGGAGCTTTAGTTCACTGAGCTGTCTGGCCAGTCCTCTCAATGTTTTGACTTTTTATGTGAAAAAAAGCAATATCTTTCCATTTAGTCATTTCATTCTAATAACATTAGCATATTTATATAGATTTCCTTACATTTTTATTATGCATTTTATTCTGGTTTTAAAATTATTTTCAGTGAGCTTGACCCTTATATTTTTTAATCATATATAACTGATATGGTATGTAGGTGACCTCTTATCTATTGCACCTATATTTTTTAGACATGGCTTGCCACTTGAATGTTTATATAATAGCTATTTTGATTTATTACATCTTTGCTTTTAGTAGTTAGAATCAGCTGGGTGACATTAGAAAAATTACTTTGTCTCTGTGATTCAGCTTCCTCATTTGTAAAATAAAAGCAATAGTACAAACCTTAGAGATTGCTGGAAGTATTCAGTGTGTGTTCCAGCACCTGGCACCTAGTGTGTTCAGCAAGTGTTAGATAGGTATACTTTTCACCACCTCTTTTTGCTTAATAAGATGTCTAATATGTGCCTCTGTATCTAGAAGGAAGTAGTGTGAGTCATAACATCTCTAACAATGTATTGTAGAGGGCAACACAGTCCAAGTATGAAATTAAGAAAAAATTTCAGTTTGCCTCCATTGCATAAATGTTACCCTAGGATACTCTTCTAATTTTATTCTCACAAAATTCTTTATTTTTTTGAACTCATTATTAAACTTACTGAAAATCAATAATAATTATATAGCTAATTAAAAATTGTAGTCAAATATATGAAATGTAAAAGATACAAGATATAGACAGAGTGAAGTTTAGAAAAATATTTCTGAAATTAATACATAACATGAGATTAATAATAGATTCCACATTGTAAAAATATTATTTACAAACTTAAATGAATGTAACAATAAAAATTTTCTAAAATAAGCATGAAGAAAAAGATCAGTCATATAATAGTTCACTGTGCTAAACTCGAGAAACTTATTTTATATAATTAGAATTCTCAAAATAGAATGAGGTAGGCAATAATTATTTAAAGATACAAAATTTCTGCACTTAGTTAAAGTTATTACACCACATTTACCAGAAAAGTGAACCTGTTGCACAATAAATGTGACTAAAATCATACCAAGATACACAAAAATGAAATTCTTATGAAATTCTCCAAAATTAATTATAAACAAAAAAATCATCTCAGCACATACATAGAAAAAATATTAGCTATGGAAGAACAAATTTAAATAACATCTTTGTCCACATTAAAAAAAGAGCAAATGGGTAAGAAACTAGACTTATTTATTCAAAGGACTAAAAGAATGATCTGTCCTCACTGAATTTAATACTTAGTAAACATACCTTTGCAAACTAAAAGCAAGATGATTTCCAGTTATAGAAACTTTAAATATATTAATACCTCCTGATGAAGCATATAGAAAATAACAAAGATCGTAATCCAGAAAGCAAGAGAATTGCTTTGGTCCTGGATAAAGAATAAAGAAGTCTCAAAATGGCAGTTATGTAAAATATAATTGTATTAGAAAACCCATTTAAATGGTCATTGAAGATTTCCACAAAATAGTATCAATTTTAAGTCATGTTATATACATATGTCTTCATAAATGTGTGTGTGTATATGTGTGTATGTGTGTATGTAAAAGACAAGGAAGAACTAATATAAAGTCAATGGAAGATGGAAATACAATTTTTAAAGTTTCTGATACTAGGAGAAAATAGCACACCATGTCTTACAAGTAGATTGCATGTCAAAGAAAATGTATAAATCTTAAAACAAAATTGAAAATTAAACAATATTCAGAAAATTAATTAAATATTAATTAATTCAAAGTTAAATATTTCAAAATAATAGTCAAAAATTAAACTTAAATTGTGAGTCCAACTAAGAGGCCAGAATGTAGTGTATCATATGTACAAATCTGTGATCAGTTCAGAGTACTCACATGGTATTTGATTAGATTAATATATACAAAAATATCAACTAAGAAAAAACTTTCATGATAATGAAGAATTACTAAGAATAAAACATAACAAAAATACTGGAATGGCAAATATATGACGAGCACGTCTAACAGTTTGGGGATATGATAGGTTTTTGTAGAAAAATATGCTATTATTCTGATGGGTTTTCCTTTGAATGTGATCTGTTTCTTTTCTCTAGCAGCTTTTAGTATACTGTTCCTGTGCTGAATTTCTGGGTTCTTGATTGTTATATGTCTGGGAGTGGTTTAAATTAGGTTGATGTTATTTGGTGTTCTGTATGCTTCAGTTACTGAATGTCAGATTGTTGTCCTATATTTGGGAAATTTTCTGCTATTACTTGTGCCCATATTCTTTTTATATCATTTCTATGTACTCCTTTCTTCTCACTGATGTCTACCAGTCTCACATCGTTCATCTTTGCATTGTCTTGCAGGTGTTCAATTTTTTTTCCTGCATCCTAGTTGTTTTTAAGAGATCTTTTCTTACTTTTTCACTAGCTGCAATGGTGCCTTCAAGGTCTGAAAGTCTATTTTCACTTTCATTCAAACGGTTTGCCAGCTTGTGATTGAGGTTTTAATTGCCTGTATATCACTTTGAATGTGTTTCATACATTCTATTTATTTCCTATATTGCTTATACAGGGGTTACATCATTTTTATATTCTGCTCTATTTTTTTTTTTTTTTTTGATCAGT
The DNA here is from genome assembly GCA_004027165.1 of Ctenomys sociabilis. Taxonomy (NCBI): domain Eukaryota; kingdom Metazoa; phylum Chordata; class Mammalia; order Rodentia; family Ctenomyidae; genus Ctenomys; species Ctenomys sociabilis. Next base: position 15,852 of record PVKA01034838.1, on the reverse strand, counting down.
GTCTTCTTTGGAAGAACTTAGTACTTCTTTCACTATAGTTATCATTTTTTTAACTTCAGAAATTATTTCAGATATGATTTGCTCTATAACTTTCTGCAGTTGTTTCTTTACTTCAGACACTATTATTTCAGAGACTTCAGGAGTGTGATTTCAAAATTTCTTCTATGCTGTTGTCTCCTGCATTTGTTCTGGGTAGGCTTGGGGCCTGAGAATGCATTTTGCTCCTTTTCTCTGTCATTTTGTATAACTGACCTTTGGTGCAGTTATTACCTGAGCACCAGGTCTGGATCTACGAAGTTCAAACTCTTCCAGGTGGGTGTGCCTTGGGTCTGGCTGCTGTGCTCCACTTCTTCCTGCTGCAGACCTTGGAAATGAACTCTCTGAGCCACTCTGGCAAGATGTTCTGCTCCTGAATCATCTGGGTGATTGATTGCCTCTAATGTCTCTGTAGGGAGTTTTGCCCCATGTTTCCACACTGGGCCTGTCTCATGGATGAAGTTTCACACACACACCTGACCTGGATGCTGGCTGACACCCAGAGTTAGGTGGTGTGCTTGTGAGCATTCCCAGAGTCTTTTATATGCTCTTATCCCCTTATATTTTCCCAAAGTCAGTGGTTATCAGATTAGGTCCTAATAATCTAGGCTTTTTCAACTTTTCTTCTGCATGGTTCTGAGTTGGGCATCTTCATTAGCTAAGAAGTTCTGGAGATGGCAATTTCATGGACCACTGCCTTAGGACTCTGATCTGCCCTTTAATAAATATTGCCTCAATTTTTTTTTCTCCTGTGACCTATTGCTTCTGTGGACCTGGGCTCCATTTATGAGCAACTGATTTTTCTTTTTTCTTTCATGCAATTGACTTACCAGTGAATTTTAAATAACTGGTTTCTGGTGAGAGAAACTTTTGAGCTCATGTTTCTAGTATTACTCTGTCCCATATATATCTTGATCTTTCCAGAAAACCAGCTACTGATACCTCTTTTTCAGGCAAATTGTATAGGTTGTTCTCAGTTTTGGGATGAAATATAATGGTCTAGACCAGGAGCTCAAATTATTCTCCAGCCACTTGGGAACCAATTTGTATTTTAGGAGGACTTATGTAAGGGCCAGGAGGCTTGGTGAAAGGGAGAGAATAAAAGCTTTCTTCTCTACTATAACATTTAACCTGAAGGGAATATGTGAAAAGTGGCAAACATCTTCTCATTGTAAGCGTATCTTTTCCAACACAATAATATGTAGTTGATTACAGCTATTTCCTAGTCATTTTGTACACCATCATTTTATACCAGTTTGCTCTTTTAAATGAATAGATATTTTTCCCCACACATTCAGCAGTTGATTATCAACCTCTTTCTTCTCATTTAAGTACAGGTTGATCTTTTTCTTTCTCTATCTTATAGAGTCACAATCTATGCCTATATATACTGCAAATGATAATCAAATGTAGCTCAGGGGTTCCTTTGAATTTGTAGTGGCACTGTACACATAGAAGGTTGTTGCTTTGCTGTAAATCACAGACTCAGAGAAAACCTCAGCTGCACTGCAGCTATTTTTGACAACTACTTTCTAGTTGCTTGTGTGTAATTGGCCATATTACATCATCCTAAGTATTGTGAAATGCACAAAATACAAGGCTTATCTAATGATTCATTTCAGGTGCATAGTTTCTTTTGAAGTAGTTTTAGAAACTGTTTCTTGCACTGAAGAGATCCCCACACTTTGTTCTTGCTTTCTTATTTAGATAGTACCTATTTCAGGGATCGATAACAGTGTAGCAGAGAGAAGTGGATCATATACATTGTGTTCAGTAGCCTTAACTGTCTACCTAAAATATTCTATAAGATTTACTTTTTCTTTGTGCAATGAAAGAGCCACAGGGAGAAAATGCCCTCTACAAAAAATCACATAAATATTAACCTCAAATAAGTTTTAATTTCTCTGTCTTGAGAAGCAGAGAGAGAGAGAGAGAGAGAGAGAGAGAGAGAGAGAGAGAGAGAGAGAGAGACAAATAAAACTATCTTCAGTGACTACAAGAGGCTCAATCTTCCTGAGGTTTCATTTTGTCAAACTGTTCTGTCTTTTGTGACTCAGAACTTCTGTGTGGATGTATTGTATTCACTATTAAGTCAGGTATATGAAGTTACAGGAAATTAAGACCTGGCTTTTTCTTACCTATGTTAAACAGTCGTGGATGAGTAATTTTACCTTCACTGCAACTGTATTTACAATTATATATTACTGAGTACAATTTGGTCATGTGCATTATAGATAAGTATTTTAAAGTGGAGAAAATCAAATATTGTTTAGAACCTAAAAGGTCACAAAAAGATCAAATCAATCTGAATCTTTTTGATGGTGAACAAAAATGGACTTTGGAAATGCTGGATGTGACTGTTAGATTAAATGCAAATGCATCAAACTCTGTGTTAATTGGTTCACTATCAGCTGATGGCCTGTTTGCAGTATATAATGAAATCATCAATATATTCCTTGGTTTGAAAAATTAAATGTAACATAAACACTTTCAGTGATAAGCTGTGGGAGGGAAAAGTATTTTGCTATGGAATTTGAAAACAAAATTGAAAGTGACTAAAGCAAAAAGCAAGTTGTGGTAAGATTTCTGCTAGCACTTCCCAAAGTGATTAAGTATATGTTAGGGTTTGGGAAGACCAAGAAGTAGCAGCAGAGAACACAGAGTTGGGGAAATGTCTCTAAATACTTTCTTAAGCTTATGTTGACATCAGCAAATAATTTTGACACAGATGAGTTTATTTTGGCTATGAATATATTCAGTTATTTAATTCTATATCTTTTCTCCTGTTCCCTGCCTTATTTTTAGATGGTTATTAACCAGTGGCCAGCAAAACTGACATAGTCCCCATTTTCATGGAGTGAAGAGAAAAACACATATGAAATTATAGTACAGTGCTAGAAAAGAGTATATTTTTATGAAAGAAAATGGGAGAAGCCCATCTAGTTTGGGAGATTAGAGAAGCAATATTTGAGCTAATCCTTGAAGGGTATGCAGTTGTAAGCCCAAAAATTATGGTGACAGGAAGGCGTTTAAAAGCTGAAATGGAGTGATATTGTGACTGCCGAGATATGGATCTGGAATTAAATTCTTGGCCCAAGCTCAAGAAGCCATTCTTTTCCCCAAGATGGGTGAATATGAGTGCTGGGAGTATTGAATCCAAATGCAGCTAGTGGTTAAAGCAGGGGAAAGAGGCTGGAGTAGGAGAATGGTGGTGGTCACTTAAGTCTACCATGAATTTTTCAAAAAGCAAGTTCATTTCAGAAAAGCAGCCATGAGAAAAATTGATTTCAATATACAGAAAGAAGCATCCTGCAGTCGGCTTCAAGAGGAAGATTTATGGCTGAGATCTGTCCTCAGTCTCTGTTCAGTGGCCTTTACTGTCAGCGCTTCTCCTACCCCAACATGTTCATATGTGGCGTGTGATGCTGCATGTGAAGTTGGTGATGGCATGGCAAGTGAGGTGTAACCAGGCCCATTTATTATTTTTTAATCATTTATTTATTTATTTATTTATTTATTTGGTACAGGGTTTCACTATGCAGTTCAGATTCGTAGTGATCCTCCTGTATCAGTTTTCCCAGCGTTGGGATTACAGGCTTGCACTATCACACCCAGTTTTAGTGGGAAGCTCAGCATGGGGTCGGCATAGCATGTGGTACAAGGGTTCAAACTCACGTCCCTGTGCTTGTCAGGGAGGTTCGTCGTAGATCCTGGAGCTATCTCCTTGGTCCAGTAGTCCCATTTAAAACATGGAATCAGAGTAGAATCAAGGCAATATTTATGATTCTTTTCATAAATGCTCTCAACTTTTAAGAATAAAAGGAACTTTTCCTCTTTATTTTCCGTTTGGACTTATACAACTGGTGCTAGAGAAAAAAAAGGCTTCTTTCCTGTTTTCTGTTTCCAAGCCCAGGTCCCCCCCTTTTTTTTCTCCTAAAAGTTTTTTCTTGTGAAGTATTTCCTTTGGGTCAGCAGAGGGCGCACAGATGCACCAAAATATGCAGCAGTCTACTTCTGTGGCCAAAAATTTCATTTTCTTTATCTCGTCTTTGCAATCCTCAGAGGAAGGGATGCATTCTAGTCTTTTTGTTTTCCCAATACTCCCATCAGGGACAACCTTTACCTGCCTATTTTGTAAAAGTGGGTGAAAACCAGGTCTTGGAGGAAAAAGAGTGTGTGTGTGTGTGTGTGTGTGTGTGTGTGTGTGTGTGTGTGTGTGTGTGTATGTGTGTGTGTGTGTGTGTGTGTTTGACATTGCAGAGTTGCTGGTACACTACGCGACTCATCTAGAAAGGGCTCATTTTTCTGGTAGCAAAGCAAACAGTCTGGGCTTTTCTTTTTCTTTGCTTTCCCCAGGCTGTTGTCCTGCTAGCAGCTGCATTACTTCCTGACATATCCTAATAATGAAGATGATGTAGCCAGGGGGGAGATGCACCGTCTTCTTTAATCTGATTTCTTCATTGAATCTGCCCCTTGCTGAAATCCAAAGAGGGTTATCTCTTCTTTAGTGTATACCCTCTTCACTCTGCCCAAGGTCAGAAACTCCAGCTGTGGCCTATCTGTGTCCAAAATCACTGGCCTCAGAGAGTGATCCAAATATGTCTTTGACAGTTCTGTGGAAGATATGTGAGAGGCAGAGGAGAACTAGTTTAAGTTTCCTCCAAAATTATCTTGGCATAGCAAGGATGATGAAAGTAAACACTTGTTCATATCAAGGACATAATCAGAGAAGACATCCAAGGCCCAGCTGCAAGGAGTAGGGAGGTATGCAGGTTAGCACAGTCTTTTAACATAAACTTTTGCACTTCACATTCATTTGTGCCTATTGTCAGTCTTCTGATGTGTGGTACAAATGAACAACTTGAATTTTGTTCTAGTTTGCTCAAATATTGCAGGTGTCATAAAGAATTGTCTGACTGACAAATTCTGACTATATAGGCTAGCATATTAATACAAATATAGTGTGCTTTGTAATCAACAAGTCTCATAATGATTGCTATCCATAGTCAACAGGCAAGGTTTAAGTTTGCATATTCTCGCCATTGTAAAGCATCAGGCACAGGCACAGCTCCCCATCAATAACAGTCATGACCCATAAAGGCAATTTTTCATCTATGTTTCCTTACTGCGAGCAAGCTTGAGAAAGAGTTTCACATACTAAAGAACAGTTTATATAATGCAATCTTTTAAAAATTATTCCCCACTAAAATGCTTTTCAGCTTTTCCCGTTGGGGTACTTTTCTTATCTTGCCACATCCACATGGTCAGGCCTGTGAACACAATAGACACAGTTTTGGGTTCTGTGGCAACAAAACACTGATGTTATAAACACAAAGGGTATTTAACACAGCAACTATTTCTTACGGAGCAAGTGTTGCTGCCAGCTTGCTCTTTGTTGTGAGGCTTCTGTACAATTGGAGTAGGATTGAGATTTGGGAGCAAGCTATACTTTGGTTTGTGTGGTATAAATGAACAAGTTGAGAAAAGTGTTTTATAGTTAGTATCCTTCCTGCCCTTTCTCAAAAGACTTGCAATCCTGGGCTGTATGGTTGTCTTGTTTGGTTTTGTACTTTTAGGACAAAAGAGACTTGCAGTGATCAGTCTGGCTAATCACCAAAGCTTATTCTGCCTTTAATTCTACTCTGTATTGTGTTTCCTTCTATTACAGTACATTGGATTTCCAATCACATCAAACCTTATTAGGCTGCCTTCCATTCATAGTAGATTATATTCCCTTACACTTCACTGCCTAGTAAGATTTTCCTCTCCAAAATATGTGGAGTATTAGGTTCCCTTACATGGATTGCTGCTTGTTAAACCGTGGTTGGTGTGGCATCCTATCAAATTCTCCTTTCCATCAGCAGTCACTGGATTGTTAATTACACACTTGCAGATTCAGTTCACTTGCACATTTTCTGATGCACCCCCACTTTAGTGCTCCAGTCAGCCATACCTTCTCACAGATTCAGTTTACTTTAGCTGTGGGGAATTGAACACCTATGCATCAAGGCCTGTGCTAGGTTCTGCAGGGTTTACAAAATTGGATGCTGAATAATCTTTGTCATCTAGCCAATTTATAGTTCCTTGGGGTTGAGCCAGGCAGAGCAGCTCATAAGATGAAGACCTATCTGTGTGAAGGGTAACTTGGTTTTACTTACCTAGAAACAGCTTGATGTTCGGCTTGTAGCACCTTAGGAGGTAGCTTGCTTGTTATAATGGTTCCCCTTTATTGTATAATGAAGAAAAGTTAAATACAATGGTGTAAATAACCTATTCAACAGTACTGTAGTTTAGCTATTAGCAGTTATGATAAAACTCTTGGTGCTCTAACATTATCTTTACTGTCTTGCTTTCATATGAATCAACCATAGTATGAGAAATCATATGATTTTAACAGTTAAAGAGTCATAGGTAAATTAGTGTGTAATGTGCCTTAACATTAATGTCAGTAGTAGTGGCAAGCCTATGGCATACATGTCACAGTGGGCTGTTTGTTGTGCTTGAAAGCTTTCACACGTTTACCATCCTGGTAATGGGCTACCTCTATTAATTTGGACATTAAGACATTGTGAAATTTTAGTTTTCTCTGAAAGAGACAATGAAGATGATAAATAGTCCACAGAACAGAGAAGTGATCACTGGTTGTGAATCAATGCTTGAGTCTCATCTTGGGGACAAGTTCACAGTCTCAAGTCTCATAAAAACATGGGGCTGGGGAGATGGCTTAGTGGAATAAGTGCTTCTCTGGCAAGTGCAAGGGCCTGAGTTCAATCCCCGGTTCCGTAAAAAAAAAAAAAAAAAGAAAAAAAATAAATTTTGCTAAATTTCTTCTTTTTATATTTCTGCATTCCTTGAATACTTACCATGTGCCATGAATTGTTCCAGGTACTTTACTGTATGATCTCAGTAATTACTAAATATAAACAAACCTTTCTTCACTGCACTTGCTGTAAGTTTAAAAAGAAAATTGAAATTTATAAGCAACAAAGGAATACGTTTTGTACCTCTTTCTGCCAACTAAAAGGGCTTCATTAATTTCAAGTTTCTAATTTGATGTGAACAGAACTAGTAGCATAATCTTAAACATGAAAACTCAATGATTTAAAGAGAGCTTTAACAAAAGACCTAATTAAAAAGCAGCATTAGTTGATATAAGAAATAAAGACACAGATTTGCATCAAGTTTTCTTTTTTGATCAAAACTTTGTGCCACTTTAAAAAAAAATTCCTGGAGAGGGCCAGCCAGATAGCTCAGTGGACTAAATCACCTGCTTAGGCAGAGAGCAGCGGTAGGCCTGGGTTCCATCCCCAGCATGCTATGCTATCCCCACCCCCTGGGGTGTGCTGAAATGCTGATTGAGACTGATCATGGTGGCGCGTGCCTGTAATCCCAGCACTTGGGAGGCTGAAAACAGGAGAATCACAAGTCCAATCTACAAAGTGAGACCCTGACAGCCTTATAATTTTGTTCTCTATTCAGATTTTGTATGTATTCAAAATGTCATGTGTCCAAAGCTTAGTGTATGATATCCATATTTCTTAATCTATTTTTGTAGAATAAGGAGATTTTATTAGTACAGAAAAGTTGAATTAACACTCAGAGCTCATCTTCCAAAAGTATGTCAATATTCATTGCATTTGAACTATATTACTGTCACTAGAATAAAGTGTTGATCTTCAACTAAAATGTGCTACTTATTTGTTTAACTATAGTTATCACCTGTAGACAGTAAGGTTTTCTTTTCTGAGGTTTGTGTTTATTGCATAAGGCTTAAAATGAACCTCTGGGTACACATTTTATTCTTCCCTAATAGTCTCCAATTCTTCATTGATCTACTTCTTGAGTGTACTGTTGCATTTTCCTCTACCCAGGGACATTCCTACCAAGGTCTGCACCTCAATAACTCAAATGTTTTATATTTCTCTTTTTTTGAACCCACTACTTGTGATCAAAATTTATGAGTTCAGAGAAACTTTCAGTTAGATTGTATCTATTCTTCCTTGGACATGCCTTGCTTAATAGCATAATTTCACTTTTTCCCTGGTGCTGAATTTTAGCTAGAGAAGTTATTGGTAGTCAGTCACTGCTTGAATCTAACCATTTCCTTACACCTTCATAGCACAATGGTAAATTTTCTGTACATTGTCAGTAAATCACAAAATTATGTAAATTAAATCATTCATAATTTTTAGTGTAAAATCTTCCACAGTAGCACTCAGTATTATTATTACAGAAGCCCAGTAAACTAGAGTGCTAAGTATTAGGGATTTATTTGAATGGACAGTCAAGCTATTCTTGGCAAGCTAGTCAAATCAGTTGTCATGACAGTGAGAGAAATATATCTTATGAGATGAGTTAATTATAATAATTAATTAATGTTACTTGGCCCTCCCTTCCCTCAAAGTAGTGCCTCAACATTATCAAGGGGGAAGGTGAAGTTTAAACTAAAGTTTGAATCTTCAGAAGAAGTTGCTGTTCAGATCAATGACTGCTACTCATCCTCCAAAGGGGCTTCCTCAGAAAAACCTTAATTTTCATGGAATCTTCTGTTACTTTTGGATGTTTCTCAGTTAGCAAGTACAAGCCACACTGGAAAAAAATATAGTTAGTAAGAGGACCTAAATAGTCCCCTGAGGCCGCTGCTTTTGTTTTAGTAACCTGTGATATCTCTCAAGGGACAGTCCCTCTTGCTTCCAGCTTTATCAGAAGTGTGCTTTGCATTTTGCTCATCTAGAACTTTCTTGCCTTGCTTTACAGTCTGTTCATTTTATGAGTTTTATGTTCTTATTTTTTTTCTTTCAAGGATGTTGTGAGAATTTTTCATCTGCGTATCTTCCCTTTGTGGTTTTCTAAGTTTTAATTTTGTTAGAGATCTTTTGTAATTTAATGCCATGGGGATCATCTAACATTGGTTGGTGGTGGTTTGCTCTTTTCTTAAAGAAAAGAGAATAGCTTTTCATTTCTTAAAAAAACATAAAGTCCAAGTTTATTCTCTGTGTATCTCAGCATATTATATTGCTTTCCTGCTTCTAGTACTAAGAATAAAGAAACCAGTTTTCCCAGATTGGATCATACTTCCAAAGGACGTTATTATTCCCAAAAGAAACTTTAGACATTTTGTTATGGTTTGGGATTGCAAATTAATTTTATCCTTTTCGTTTATTTGATTTTTTTTTGTTTTTGCACAAAATAAGGAGAAATGTCAATTTGTAAATTCAGACTACCAGGTAACTGAATCCCAGAATCACCATACAAGACTGGGAATATTATTCTGCTAGTTTACAGATGATAAAACTACACCATGCGTCAATTATGGATTTTCTGCTAAATTCACACATAAACATGATTGAACCTAAGTCTGTGATTAAGAGTCCCTTTTGTTTCTTCAGCTGTAACAGAATTTGCCCCCAAAGTGAGAGGTTCCTAGAACTACAAATTCCAGTTGCCTTGTTAACAACCTAATTTCCCACTGAATAGAAATGCACATTGTTTCTTATTTCTCTACCTCTTTTGCAAATGAGACTTCTAGGTCAAGGGCTAGCATTCTGGCTGACCCATAAATTTAAAGTTTGAGGACAGTTCTGGTAAAAAGCTTTTAGCAAAATGCATTAAGTTAATACCTTAGAAAAAGGTTAAAGTACTTTCTTCTAATGTCATATTGGAGTCTCATGATCAGGAAAAAGCAGCTTCTTTCTCTATTTTATATTCTGTTGCCTGATTGGGGAAGACAGGTTAGGTATGTATAGCCAGAAGTGGCTTGATTGTACTTGAATAGTGCTCCAAATATAAAGGAGATGGAGATGGGTAGGGTTCTCTGGGTGTTCTTGTCTTAGTAAGGGATCCATCAAGACCATATTGTGATAACGTAGGATGTTGAAAACTGACAGAGAGGATATTCCAGGCCAATATCTCTGATGCATCATTGATACATTCAAAATGGGCGATAGTTTTACATATATAGTTCTTAAATATTTCAATAAAAGGGTTTTCCTGGTCCATAAAGAATACTCATTTGATTCACAAATACATATTGAATGCTTATTTTGTTATAGGGGTATTTTAGGGTTTTAAGAGCAGCTGGGAACTTACTAGAAAAAATTCCTAATATTATGAAGGTAGCATTCTAGTAGACAAGAGAGGTAATAATTAAGTCAGTCATTGAAATATATGGCATTTTAAAAGACAAATGCTATAGAGAAAAATAAGGCAAAATTGGATAATACCTAGTGTTGGAGGAAAAATCACAAATTTAAATGGGATGCTTATATCAGGTTTCTAAGACATGTATTTCTTATCACTTCACATAGACCTTCCTCTCCAGGAAGGCATGTAGGATCATTACTACCTACATTACATACATACCTATGTATCTTACTAAGCATGAGAATGCTATTTATAGACAATACAAACATTTTTTTTCTTACAGTTTTAGTGTACAGAGTGTAGTGCAGGAGACGGGCATTTAAAATGATTGCACAGCTAATTATGTGCAATAATGATAAATGTGATCAAAATAAGTACAAGTATTAACACTTATAGAGGCCAGTACACAGCTACCAGTTGTATTAGACACAATGCTACTGATAGAATACCAAACATTTGGACTCACTAGATTCTATATTACTATAAAGCATTAAGTCTCATTTGGACTTGGTTATGTTTAGGGATCCATGAATTTGTGATTTCAATTATGTGTTGCTGCAACTGTATACAGAAAAGTTTGGACCCAAACAAAACCAAGGAAGAGCAAACCAAATCCAAAGCACAAAGATGGGAATTGCATTTAAAATTTTATTAGCATGTTTATGATGAAGAACAATTACATTCATCTTGGGGAATTGGTACACATACATATCAAATCTTACTTGTTTTCTTTTCCCTTTTCCCCCCTACTCTTCTTACTCTCTCCTTCCTTTGCTCTCCTTTAATTTTATATACAAACATGAACACACAAACTTTCTTTGTTTGTTTTCAAAAACAAGTAAGTGTTGGTCTTAGTCACTTTCATGTCACTGGGACAAAATGCCTAACACTTGCAACTTAAAGGAGAAGAGGTTTATTTTGGCTCACATTTACCATCCCTGGTTGGCTGGCTTCAAGGCAGAATCTCATATATGAAGGGCAGAGCTGAGGAAAGCTGATCATGTCCTTGCAATCAGTAAGGAAAAAGCAAAGGAAAGAACCATGGAAGAAGGCACTCCCCTCCGAGTCCTACCCACATTGATCTGCCTCTTCCATCTCCTTATATCATAGTTTGCTATAGCATCGAAACAGCTCAGTTACCCTTGAAAAGTCCCTTCTTTGAGCATAAGAGGCTGCGTTGAGAATGCCATTGAGATAGAAACCATGACAGTGACCATTTGATTTGGTGAAGGTTGGGGCTGCCAGAAAAGTGACTTACCAGGAAGGGATGCACTAACAAGGATAATGCGCAATTTTCACATCATAGTGTCGATTATTTTTCTGTCTTTTCTTTGTGGCTCCAAATTTTCAAAAACTCTTTAAAAGTGGAAGGTTGTAGGAAAATGCACCTTCTTTTTAAACTGTGAAGAGAAAGTATTTGAACGGGAAAATATATTACTTTAGTCTCCTACAAACCAAAGGCTAATAGCTTGAAACTGGTACTTTGTCTCCTGAGAAAGTCCAAGAAGACAAGCCTATAATGGCTCTGAAACATTGTTATTTTTAGTTCATTGTAACAGAATTTTTTTCCTTTCTATAGTATATTAACTGTGAAACTACTTGAAATGAGATTTTAAGAACCTTTACAATAACTGAGTATTCTTACCAAATTATTAGTAGTACAAAGAGATAGAATACTAAGTTAGGACAGGCAAAAACAAATGCAGGAGAATCTGGCTTTCAGGAAAGCCAACCAAAAAGACAACTGTGGAATGTGGTCCATCGAACTTCTTCCTTTGTTTACTTTTAAGTTTCATTGATTTCTACCTTTACTTTGATGTCATGTTACTTTGGTGAGCAGCAGTATTTGGTTGTTTTCAAGTGAAGAGTTCCATAGGTACAATTGGGGTGTGCTCCATTCCAAAATATCTAGCACTGGTAAGGGGCCTAGAGACCATGTCATTGGGAAACAACATTGATGTTCAGAAGACAGCATCAGTGTCATACAAATCCTGTTTTCAGAAATAATAGCAAACAATTACAAATACGGGAAAGAAAGTAATACAAATTGAATGAGACATACATATTCATGGAACCATTATCAGAAAAGAAACTTTCAATGCAACATTATAGTAAAAATCCTGAAGCCTAACACCAGAATCAAATAATGCAAGTTGCTAGAAAAAAGCAAGGAATCCCTTCTGAAGGTAAACTTATTAGAATTATAACAGACTTCTCAAATACAAATCTTATAGGGCATAAGAAATTACATTATGTATTGTTGTCTGCATAGTAGTTACAGCAGAAGATGTAGGCAGGATATCTTTTTACACTTTTATTTTTTTATAAATTTTATTGAGAATCAAATAGCAATGAGACAGTTTTAGAACCAATTAGTAGAACAATTACAATAATTAACACATAGCATATTGCTGACTTTGTAGTGGTACAAGATACAGACATGACTTTTATTTTAAAGAGTAAAAGTAAAAACAAATAGCAAAAGCAAAGACAGAAACAGAGTAAAATTCAAGGATACATATGGTACAGATTTTCAAAACAAGGATAGCATAAACATGACATCTTGTCTATACAATATTAGCACAAAACTTTCTTTTTAATGAGCTATGAAACTAGCTGTATAACTATAATAGCTATCATATATCTATATCTATCTATCTATCTATCTATCTATCTATCTATCTATCTATCTATCTATCTATCTATCTATATCTTCTTTTCCCTTTTCCTCAACGCAGTTTGTTTTTTCTTTTGAACAGCTTATTCCCAATTCCCAATATCAGATCTTACTTGTTTGTTTCTTACACTAGTGAGACAATGTGATGTTTACACATATGGGTGTGATTTTTTTCACTTGAATGAAATGATTTAATTTCCAGAAGGAACCACGTTCCAACACACAGATTGATATATCCTCCAAACTACCTTTCAAATTTCATGGAGAAATAAGATCTTTACAAGACAAAACAACATAAGAAATTCATGAATTCCAAGCCAGCACCCCAGAAAGATTCTCAGGCATATCCCAGAAAGAGACAACCTAACAATGGCCAAAAGTTTTAGTAGAATGAATCAACTAGGCAGGGTGAGCATTTGAGCAGGAGAGGAAAATAAGGGTATCAGCAACAGGAAAACAATACGACAGGAATATGGCAATGGCTTCAAGTAGTATCTCTCAATGTGAGTAGTCTCAGTATACCAACTAAAAGACACAGAGTGGCCAAATGCATCAAGAAAGAAGACCCAACAATGTGCAGTATACTAGAAATACATTTAATTCAAAAATACACTTAAGATGAAAAAAAATCAAAGGATGGAAGACAATACTCCACGTAGCGGGAATCTCAAAATAAACAGGAGTAGCTGTCCTATTTTCCAATATAATGATCTTCCATCCAAAAGTGATCAGAAGAGGCAAAATAGTCCACTAAATATAAGATAAGGCAACAATTTGACAGGAGTTAACCATTTACAGACATAGTTGAGCAGAACACCAACACAACTATATGAAACTAACACCACTGTATATAAAAGATCAGATAATCATCAGCACATTTATAGTTGGAGATTTCAATACCCTTCTGTCACAAATACACAAAATAATTGCACAGAAAATCAAGAAAGAAAGTTATTATGAAGATAATATATAGTTAACTAATTTTTATAACTCTCCTACTAACTTGTTTTTAAATTGTTTTATTGCTATTTTTTATCTTTAAAATATAAAAGAAAGAAAAATCAGAGGAAACCCAAACCTTCAAACAAATTAATTTAATAGATATTTACAAATTATTCAGCTAAGAAAAATAGAATATAATGTTTGCTTATCAGCACATACAACTTTGTCAAAATTGGATCACATCCTAGCCTATAAAATATGCCTAAGTAAATGGAAAAGAATCAGAATTTCTCGTGCATATTATCAAATTACAATACAATGAAAATAGAAATCAATGACAAAAGAAACCACAGAAATTATGCAAACATATGAAAATTAAATAAACTACTCAGTGGACCAAAGAAGAAATCAAGAAATAAATTAGTTTCTAGAATCAAATGATAATGTCAGTACAATATATCAAAACCTACAGATACAGTGAAGCAATCCCAAAAAGGAAGTTTATAGCTCTGAAACCCTACATCAGAAAAACAGAGTGATTCCAAATAAACTAAGGATGTACCTTGAGATTCTAAACAAAACAATCCAAATTCAAACAAAAAATCCAAATCCAAAGATAATACAAGGAAATAAATTATAAAACTCAGAACAGAAATTAATGAAATTTAGGCTTAAAAGACAATATGAAAAACAATCAACAAATTGAAGAGCTGTTTTTTTTTTTTTTTTTTTTTGTTCTACATGCATTTAATGGGAAAAAGCCCAACAGAAGCAAAGCAAGCAAATGTAACAATAATTGTTTAAATACAGTCTGGAGCCATTGCAGATGGCAAATTGGCCAGTGATTTAGATCTCTATAGCTGGTAAAAGGACAGATGTTAGGGGATTTGTGGCACATAATCATTTCTAAGTTCTTTTTTTAATTTATTGAATAACAATTATCAATGAGACAGTTTCAAATAAAATCAATAGAACATTCAGTAATTAATACATTGCATATTGTTTTTGTAGTGGTTATTTTGTTGTACAATGTACAGACATGATATTCTATTTACAAACACTATTAGAGCAGATGCCTCTAATCAATTAAGAGAATGTAGCTGCACACTTATCTTTATTTAAAAGCTGAATTATAGTACAGTTTCAATAATTAATACTTTTTACATTGTTTTCTTCCTACTGATTATCCATAGTATGAGAAGAAGACATGTTATCCTGTCCAAACACTATTAGTGCAAATTTTTCTTCTCACATAATTATGCAAAAGTACTGCATAATTATCCTAACTGTACTGCTTATACAAACACAGAATGGTTTTTCCTTTGGATCCCCTATTTTTGTTTAGTCCTGTCAGAAATGGGTATTCTATTGTGATTCAATTATTATAGGTGTTCAAATTCAGGAAAACAATCCAACACAGTCCAGCAGTCTACAATAGTAGTGGGTTATCCAAAGAAGTTGTTGACTAGAGCCACTTACAGCTCAGCTTATTATTATGGTCTTATTTTATATACCTCATTTTTATACTTTTCTGATGGATGGTTAAGACCGAGATAAAGCAAGATCTATATAACAAAAAATGTAACTTTTGTATCTGATGATGTCAGTCAAGTCCCCTCATGGTTTATTCTGTAATCCCTGTATCTCACTGTGTAGATCCTTTGTCAGTGTCAGCCATGTGGATGAGTCACAGCCATTGCTTGACCAGTTTGCTCTCTGTGAAAGCCTGAAAGTTTTCTCTCCATGTGACTCTCATTAGGCACACTATACTGCCTTTTTTTTTCTTTTTCTTTTTTTTTTTTTTTTTTGGCAGAACCAGGGATTGAACTCAGGACCTTGCACTTGCCAGGGAAGCACTTATTCCACTGAGCCATCTATCTCCCTTAGGCACACTATAGATCATCGATCACATTCCTCTGTGGCTCCATAATCCCCTTGATCAGAAAATTTGGGGCACAACTGAGTTCCATGATGTTATAGTACGTGTTCTCTTATGCCCTGAGTCTTCCCTGACCTTGAAAGGCTAGGGCCAAAATGTTAGCTGACTTTGCAGC
>PVKA01034837.1:0-23134 GCA_004027165.1 Ctenomys sociabilis | reverse complement strand
AATGGTGCCTCCAGATATATTGGTACAGGCTGTGTCAATCAGCTAGATCAAGACATTACTTTACATTGTAGATGTATGGAACATAGCAACATTTTTAAGATGGCAACTGAAACAGGGCGTGGTGACATGTGCCTATAAGTAGAGCATGAATAAGGTCAATTGAGATGAAGAAAATAGTTAAAAGCATTAGTGAATCAAAAATCTGGTTCTTTGAAAGATCAAATAAAATAAGCCTCATCAAAAAGAGGAAAGAAAACATTCAAATATAATTAATGAGAAATGAAAAGGGTACAATCAACACAGACACAGTGAAAACTCAGAAGATTATCGATAGCTACTTTGACAATGTTTGTTCTCACAGAATAGAACACATAGATGAAATGGACAGATTCCTTGAAAGGTACAAATTACCAAAACTGAATCAAGAAGATATTAAAACTCTTAATAACCCAATAACAGCCAATGAAATACAAAATGTAATAAAAATCCTGACGACAAAGAAAAGTCCAGCTTCTGATGGATTCAGAGTTGAATTCTACAAGAAATTTATAGAAAGTATAATCTGTATACTCTTCAAACTCTTCAATGAAATTGAAAAAGAAGCAGGCCTCCATAAGTAATTCTTAGAGGCATGTGTTATACTGATTCCAAAGCCAGGGAAAGACACAGCTAAAAAAGAGAACTGCAGGCCAATATACCTCATGAACATAGATACAAAACTCCTCAAAAAATCCTAACAAATAGAATACAGCAAATCATCAAGAAGATCATACACCATGACCAGGTAGGATTCATCCCATGGATGCAAGGATGGTCCAATGTTTGAAAATCTATAAATGTAATACACTATATTAATAGACTGAAATCTACAAACCACATGATCATCTCAATTGATGCAGAAAAAGCTTTTGACAAAGTCCAACACTTATTCATGTTCAAAGTCCTACAGAAAATTGGAATAGAAGGCCTCTACTTCAATTTGATAAAAGCCATGTATGACATCCTAATGGCTAATATAATTCTAAGTGAAGAAAACTTAAATTGTTTTATTCTCAGATCTGGTATAAGACAAGGATGTCCTCTATCACTCATCCTATTCAATATAGTTTTGGAATCATTAGCTAGAGCTATTTGAAAAGAGGAAGAAATAAAAGGAATAAGAATAGGTAAATAAGAAGTTGAATTATTATTTGCAGATTACATGATACTTTACTTGGAAGACCAAAAAACTTCACCAAGAAGCTACTAGAATGGATACACAAATTCAGTAGCATAGCAGGATACAAAGTCGCTGCCCAAAGTCAATGGTATTTCTCTACACAGATAACAAACTCAGTGAGAGGGAAAATAGAGAAACAATATCTTTTACAATAGCACCGCAGAAAATGAAATATCTTGGAATTCATCTAACTAAAGCAGTCAAAGATCTTTTCATGGACAATTACAGTGCTCTGAAAAAATTAGATCATAGAGGATTTCAGAGAATGGGAAGTTATTCCCTGTTCCTGGATAGGAAGATGCAACATGGAGAAGATGGCCATACTCCCAAAATTGCTGCACAGATTTTGTGCAATCCCTATTAAACTAGCACCAATATGCCTCCCAGACCTAAAGAATTTGTTCTTAAAATTTATATGGAACCAGAAAAGACCTAGAATAACAAAGGAAATCCTGGTGAATAAAAACAAGGCAGGAGGCATTAGAATTCCTGACTTGAAATTATACTACAAAGCTACTTTGATAACATCAACATGGTATTGGTAATGAGATAGACCTGAGAATCAATGGAATAGATTAGGAGATATAGAGGCCTGTACAAACACACTCAGCCACCAGATTTTCGACAAAGAAGTCAAACATAGATACTGGAAGAAAGATAGCCTCTTTAACAAGAAGTGGGTCTGTATATGCTGAACACTGAAACTTGACCCAGGATTATTAACATGCATTGAGCTAAAGTCAAAATGGATTAAATATCTAAATATTAAAACATAACCACTAAATCTCCTGGAAGAGAAAGTAGTAGGACATAGGGGTAGGAAAAGACTTTGTGGACAAAAACCAAATTGCAAGGGAAATGCTTGAAAGAATTGACAACTGGGACCACCCCTTACTGAGGAGTTTTTGCATGTCAAAAAAAAAAAAAAAAAAACCAACAAAATGAAAAGACAACCCACAAATTTCAAAAAAATCTTAACTAATAAGCACTCAGACAAAAGTCTACCTTCTAGAATTTATAGAGAGGTAAAAATCTCTAGTTCCCTAAATTTAAAGACCCAGTCCAGAAGTGGGCATTGGAGATGAACACATGCTTGTCCGAAGACAAGATTAATGAAATGAATAAATATATGAAAAATGCTCCACATCACTATCCATCTGTGAAATGCAAGTTAAAACAACACTGACATACCATCTCACCCCGGAAAAAGTGGCTATCATAAATAAATCAATGAAGAACAAATGCTGAAGAGGCTATGGAGAAATAGGAACCTTTCTCCATTGCTAGTGGGAATGTAGACTGGTGCAACCAGCATAGTAATCAGTGTGGAGACTTCTGAGAAAACTAAGACTGGAAATCCTATACAAGCCAGCTATCCCTATATATGACCTTTCCTACTACAATGCTGTATATGGTCAGATTTCTAAATTTCTGTGTAAAAACATATAATTATTTATTCATATTCTTTAAATATTTTTCATTTTTAAAAATTTTTATCCCCATATTCGCTAGGAACTAAGTTTAACGTATCAATACTTGATGGAAAATACCTGTTCCATGTTATGCTTAAGATATTTGATATTCAGACAGATAGTGAAGTTACACCCATACTAGAATGGATACACAAAATTGAGTAATAATAAACTATTCTTCTGGAAGGTGAACAACCTAAGTTTACAGACCAAAAAGTTAGAGAAATAGAAGGGCTTAAAGGAAAGCCAAAAATTTGATCCTAGCCTTTCAAGTTCAGGGAAGACTCAGGCAGGACATAGGAGAACCTATACTGTAACATCGTGTAACTCAGTTGTGTCCCAAGTTTTCTGATCAAGGAGACTATGGGGCCAAAGAGCAACATGATTGATGATGTAGTATGCCTAAGGAGAGTCACATGGAGACAAAGCATTCTCTCAGAGAATGATTTTGCAGTGAGCAAATTGGTCAAGCAATGGCCATGAATCATTCACATGGCTGACACTGAGAAAAGATCTTCAAAGTGCAGTACAGGGTTACAGGATAAATCCTGAGGGAACTTGACTGACCTTATCAGATGCAGAAGATACATTTCTTGTTGGTCTTGCTTTATCTTGGTCTTAACCATCCAGCAATAAAAGTATAAAAATGAGATATATGAAGTAAAGCCATATTAATATGCTGAGCTGTGAAAGACTCAAGTCAACAACTTCTGCGGATAACCTACTACTATTGTGCACTGCTGGACTGTGTTGGATTGTTCTGTTGAATTCATGCACCTATAGTATTTAGATGCTAATGGAATACCCATATCTGTTATGCCTAAAAAAAGGGGGGAATACAAAGGAAGGTCCATTCTGTATCTGTATATACAGTACAGTTAGGATAGGTATACACTTACTTTTACTTAAATCCGTGAGAAGAAAGATTTGTACAAAAAGTGTTTGGAGAGGATAACTTCTCTGTATCTTGTAATTTGGATAACCAGTAAGAAGATAGAGTGTGCTATTGATGTACTTCATGAACAAAAATTGTAACTGTACTATTAAACAGCTTTGAAACTATCTCATTGCTATTTGTTTATCAATAAAATAAAAATTAAAAAGAATGATAAACTTGAAGCCTTCATATTTAAGTGCATGCCACTTGAAGATATAGTCACAAGTGAGATAAAACAGACCCACACATATAAATATAGCATAGTCTCCCTAGTACAACACCTGAAAAGAAGAAAGAAAAATAGAAAGCTATCTGATACCCGTGAAGTAAGCAATTGCACTGGAGATAGCAATGTGTAATAGTAGGGTCATCCTTGGAATGCCTGTCATTCTGATCTTCTAAATATGTGCTGCTTGTCATGTCATGCCAATTACTGCCATACTGCCTCTCAAATAAATGTTTGCTTTAAAAAAGGTAATAAATGAAAACAAGAGAGAAAAAGATATAGGACTGTCCTGCCACAATGCTGTATATGGTTAGATATCAGAATTTCTGTGTAAAAATATATAATTGCTTATTCTTTTTAAAAAATATTTCATTTTTTAAAATTTGTTTTTCTTCATATCCTGTAGGTACTTAAAGTTTAACATATCAATTCTTGATGGAAAATACATGTTTCCTCTTATGCCTAAGAGGTTTGATATTCAGACAGATAGTGAGTGATGTTAAACCCAACTGCATATGTTGTAGGGTAATAATAAGCTTCTCTTCTGGAAGGTTAACATCCTAAGTTTGCAGACCAAACATTAGAGTAAAAGACGTACTGTAAGGACAGCCAACATTTTGGTCCTAGCCTTTTAATGTCAGTGAGAACTCAGGACATAGTTGAAACTGTGCCGTATCACCCTGTAACTCAGTTCTGTCCCAAATTTTCTGATCAAGGAGTTTATGGGGCCACAGAGGAAATTGATCCATGATGTAGAGTTTGCCTATGGAGAGTTACATGGAGAGGAAATATTCCTTCAGGATTTCACAAGAGAACAAATTGGTCAAGTAATGGCCATGACTCATCCACATGGCTGACAATGAGAAACGATCTATAAACTGCAGTACAGGGTTTCTGAATAAATCCTGAGGGGGTTTGAATGACCTTGTCAGATAAAAAAATTTACATTTCTTGTTATATAGGTATTGGTCTTGATCAGCCAGAAGAAAAGTATAAAAACAAAGTATAAAAAGTAAAGCGATATCAATATGACGAGCTATAACAGGCACAGGTCAGCAACTTCTGACATTTCCAGTCCTGATTATGGACTACTGGGCTGTGTTGGAATATTTTGCTGAATTCCTGCACCTACAATATTTAAATGGCAATGAAATACCCTTCTCTGACAAAGCTGAACAAAAAAGGGTATATAAATGAAGGACCACTTTCTATTAGTATTTTCAAAATAGGATAGATATACAGCTTCAGTGTCTTAATTCAGTGATTAGAATGTCTTGTTCTAATAGTGTTTGGACAGGATATCATTTCTGCATCTTGCATTATGAATAACTACTAAGAAGACAACAATGTGCAATGTATTAATTATTGAAACTGTCCTACTAACCGGTTTTGAAACTGTCTCATTGCAGTTTGTTTCTCTTTAAAATCATTTTAAAAAGAAATTTACTTTAGCTATAATGGTGTAATTATACTTGAAAAGCAAAAGAATCAATAATATGGATAAGCCATGAAAACAGTAAGCTAACTCTAATGAGCCAAAGAGAAAGGGATACATATTGTACAATTACTCTTACATACATTACCTGGAATAAGAGAATCGTTAGAAAAATGAGGCATCATATGGATTCTCCAATATTTAAGATTTAAGGAAATGGGGAGGTATGGTTTAACCAGTCTTTTTTCTTTTAGAGATAGTGAAAGGTTTTAGAAAGGGAAGGGGGCACTTATTCTCTTCATGTCTCCTATATCACAATACAATGCATGGGGTGAGTTTTACTGAAGGGGCTTTTACCGGCTCATGGTTCTGGAGGTAAAGCTGAGAAGCTACCTCTAGCTTTTATCATATTGCTGTTTGAATCTGGAAGGTCATAGAGCAGTGTGGATGGGAGAGAGCACATCTGTGTGCTCTGGTTCATGTCCTCTTCCTGTTCAGGCACCAGGATCTGTAGTGGGGCTCCACTATGAGGACCTCATCCATCCCTCACTACCTCCCAAAGGCCCCATCTTCAAAATCTGTGGAGTGAGGGGCCTTCCCTGTCCCTCTCAGTTCTCTGGGAAAGACAGGCAGCAGTCTCAGAGTCCTATAGCCCACTTTACACATTGTGATCCCCAGTTTTTCTTTTTGCTTTTGTAATTGCAAAAGCTGTATTAGGATGAATTTGTGTGTAATACCTCTAGACATAGGTGGCTCTGAGATTCTCTGCAGTAGACCAAAAATAAAACCAGAAGACATAAACCAATAAGTAGAAATAAGATAAGATAAAACCAGAAATGAGCTTTGACTTATTTTCATGGGTTAAGCTGGTCAAAGGTGTCAGTAAATTTCCATTGCTGCATCTGTTAATCAAAATCTTGTGGGTTTTTGAGACCTAAAATTAACTCTGTTTATGATGTTTTGAGATTTTTGTTATACTCTTGTGTGTACTCCTTAGATATATCCTCTTAAATTTTTTTCAAGGGTGATAAGATCAGTTAAAAGTTAACTGATTATCCAAAGTGAATTACACTGAAATTAGTCTTAAGGCCCTCTGGGAACTACAGACTCTCTCTGATCCCCCACCTGCATCACTATGGTTTCTAAAATACTAAGACTGTGGTATTTTACTAATGAAATACTGTATATTACAAGGTTTATCTGACGTGTTAGTGAAATTATCTACAAAATGTGCTGCCTGGATAGAATGGATGAGAATGACAGAAGTAAAAGTCACACTTGAAATTAATAGCACAACTGAAAATATGTCAGTGATTATCAAGTCTATAATTCTTTTTGCTCTAGGTAGGAGATTTCCCATCAAGGTTTATAGAATATTCATCATGGAGTACCAGTCCATAGTTTGGTAATATAAATGCACACCTATGATCTAGGCATGTGCTCCAGGAAAAGCAAGGCTTCATATATCAGAGTTTTGGTGGGCAGACAATGATTTAGAGTGCTGTCTTGGAATGTGAGTGCCATAAGATTCCATCCAACAGCACTATGGGAAATACATATGTATTATAAATACATAGAGAAAACTGGGTAGTTTTAGTTTTTGTATAATAGTAGCTGCATTAGAAATGGATTTGACTGAGCTCTCCACATCTGCCCTACACAACAGACAAAGCTAATTTCCAACATGTCTTCTATATAGCTCTGTGCTTAGCACTAATAATGGCCTGTGAAAATAAGGGGCTGAAACCTTCCCCTTCCTATGTCATGGGTCCTTCATGCAGGGTCTGTTTGACAGATGCATTTCCATGACTGCAGGACATATAATGGCAATGTGACTGGTTAGCTATCCCCTCTTTTAATTCTCTTCAAGACCCAATAAACTGAAAAATGAGTTAATCTCAGCTTTTGTCCCCTACTTCTTTCCTAAATGATCTAAAGAGAAGAAGTAAAGTCAACTGAAGCAGCTCAATAGGTAGTGGTTACCTAGGGAGATGCACAAATAGTTGCAGAATTAACTCATTCCCTGGAGATGTTCATGGAGCTAATTCCCAAGAAAATAAGTCAATTTTGTTTTCATCACTGGCCATCTGGAACCAAGGTGGGCCTGGGAGACAATAATTGTATTGTAAGGTTTATATTAAATGCATACAGGTTGACATATGAAGTAAGAAATACTACTTCTAGTAGCATTAGAATTTAGTCCTCTGAGTTCAAGAAAGAAAAAAAACGCTCAATCCACCTAATCATAGTAGATTACATCAGAATATGCATTGGTGGAATAGGTGTCAGAATAGGAAGACTAGGCACATGAGACCAATATTCTGCCCCAGCAACTGAGGTGTTGGGTTCTCCCCCAGCATCAGCTTCAAGAGGGCTCACGCTGGGGACAGCAGGATCCACCAGAGTTCCTGAATTTTTCCTCTCTGCATGGCTGCACGATCTGAAAGGGCACCCACAGTGGTATTCCATTGTCTGTTTGCATACATGACCCCCTCATCCTCATGCTAGTAATGCCATGCCACCCTCCCCCTGTCTGTTCAGGTTTCTTCCACAAGACGCATGCACAGGTGCTTTCTTTTTTTGTCTTTCTTTCTTTTTTCTTTTTCTTTTTTTTACTAATTTTATTGATGAAAAGTAATGAGAAAGTTTCAAAACAAGTTAGTAGGACAGTTACAATAATTAATACATTGCATATTATTGTCTTCATAGTAGTTATTTGTAGTACAAGATGCAGACAACTTTCAATGGATGCAAAATTTTTACAATGAAGCTCCGGTGGCATGCATTGATTTCCTGATTATGGATTTAAAAGCTATAAAGTGGAAGTGTAAATGTCTAATTTTTCTCAAGGAAGTAGCTGTATTTTCTTTTTTTTTCGGAATTGTGTTGTTAAGGACAAGTGAACATGTTGCATAATAGCTTAGACCTGCTGGTTTTATCAAATGCTAGTAATATGTTGAGTATGCCAAGGATGAAAGAAGGAAGATAAAGTCTTACTTATATATGAGAATTTACTGTCTTTTTTCATTTTATGGGAAATCTCCATGGCAGCAAACCCAGAAAGACAATGGTTATCCTGTCCTAGCTTTAAACCTCCATGGAAAGTTGCACGCATCATGTGGTAATAAGTATATATAGAAATATGAACATACTGTAAGAATCCAAATGGTGGGATAATACTAACCTCCATTTTCCAAGTATCATTATATTAAAGCCCTCAGTGATTGCATACCTCAACAGGAACTGAATATGGAGTGAGTTGACAGGTTGGACCTGAGCACACATGTTTTTGTTTTATTTTGTTTTTACCTTGTGAATGAGACAATTGTAATTCTTTGGTTAGAGCTCTGTTATTTTGATGATGGTGTGCATGGGATTGCCTTGCCAAACATGAAGGAGCAACATAAGCCACTAAGGAACCAGCCTGTTCATTACCATAAGGCAGAGAGCCTAGGAGATTAGAATGAGACCTAAAGTCCCTAAATCGAAAGAGTGTAGAATGCCTTTGAATTGCCCATTGAAACCCAAGGGATAAATTGGATTGTGAATATCTAATGGTCTTTAAAGTAGCTGTTTTCTCACTGGATAACAGGTATTGCAAAAGTGGAATCACTTGGGTTTATAGGTGTCATCTAAGCAAGTTTTACTACATAAAGTTTAGCAATTATTTTTCAACTTTAGGTGATAATCTACAGGTCAAGATAATGTGTTAAAAATCCTTGCTTATTGTGGCTCCATTTCTTGTAGAGCACAATCTGTACAATAGGTTTCAGTATCTGGGATTTCTCTGATCATGCAACTTGGGGGATTATACATAAATGTCAGATGAAAAATGCATCATTTGGAAGAGGATTATCCATTTGTCCTATGAAAGCAGAAAAAGCAATTTTCCAATATGTATCCTGTTATATTGTTTGAATACTAAGACAATTCCAAAGCCAATGCTATTGCTGACTGTTCTGAGTTCTTCCAGGTATTACAATTGTATCAATTTGTTCAGTGTGTAATTGAATGGTTTTAAAGTAGTTGGGTAAGTTAAACTACTCATTAGGAAACAAACAAGAATTATGCGGTTGACCCAAAAGGCCCATACAGGAGTAACATGTATTTAAAACAGGAAACATGGGGGTACTGGTTATAAAGATAATACACCTGCCATTCTTGGGACATTTCTTTAATTAATTGCATTTTCCCTTTTGTTTTGATGTTAACTGTTGTAGGAAGTTAATTTTAGGTTCACCTTGAAGGTATTAGAAAGTTTTTAACTGAGAAGAAAAAGTACTAATTTAGGATGGATGTAAAGAATATCCCCAAATGACTTTGGATATCCCTACAGGCTTTCTGTCTGTGGGCTCTAGGAAGATCGAATTGTGTGCTTCCTGGGGTCTCACAGTGAAGGATGCAATGCCTCTCCAGAAATCCATATCTGCCTGAAAGTTCACATGGCATAAACTGGGCAGAGGTTCTTATTTATGGTGTGCTTCTCCCCTGGCTCCTTTATCCTGAACAAGAGGTGACATCCTTAGGCTACTTAGGATGCAATGTCTCATGCAATGTTTTTCTTTTGTTCATCAGGAACACAGAGCAAGAGCTGCCTCTGTATTCCCCCCAGGGGATTGTTGCACCCCTCACACACAGATGCGAATGAGTTTACTCATTGAATGGCATGAGTGCACTGTTTATGGAGGTGCCTCATTTCTCCACAATTAAAACTTTCATCATTAGTGTGCTAACAGTGAGCTCTTATAGGAGTCAGTTCCCACATCTCGGTAGGCTTTTAAATCATTTTCCAAAGTTCTTCTTCCCCATGAGTGGTCACAAGGCCTGTTCACAGCCTTGTTTGGCATTGTCACAACCAAATTGAACAACAAATATATTTTCTACCTGTACATGGGGTAACTGTCTATGAAGTTTCAAACAATAAATTGAGTATAATGCACCCTGGAGCTCTGTAAAACATATAAACAGATTGCACCGGAGTCCCATCCTCAGGAGAAGCACCCCAAGATCTTTCATTAATAGGCTGATTTGCTCAGAACTTCATTAAGATAAGTTAATGCTGTGCAATGTCTGCACAGGTCCTGTTCCCAGTAACATTTCTTCAGAGAAACTCTATTTTCTGGTCTCTTCCTATCAGTTCCTTAAGCCACAGTTTCAGTAATTCAACACTGAAATAAAGATTTTGAGCAGCTGAGAAGCAGGATTGAGGAAAGTGTCTGATACAAGACAAGGATGTCATCTACAACCCCTCCTATTCAATATAGTTTTATAATCATTAGAAGCAGCCATTAGAAAAGAGGGAGAAATAAAAGCAATAAGAATAGGTAAAGAAGAAGTTAAATTATCACTATTTGCAGATGACATGATACTTTATGTGCAAGACCCCAAAAACTCCACCATGAAGCTACTATAATTGATACACAAATTCAGTAGCATGGCAGAAAACAAAGTCAATACTCAAAAATCAATAGCATTCCTCTGCACAGATAACAAACACACAGAGGGAAACTATACTAACAATACTTTTTACAATAGCACCGTGGAAAATGAAATACCTTGGAATTCACTTAACCAAGGAAGTCAAAGATCCTTTCATGGAAAAGTACAGTACCCTGAGAAAAGAGATAGTAGAGGATTTCAGAAAATGGAAAGATATTCCATGCTCCTGGTTAGAAAGAACCAACATCGTGAAGAGGGCCATGCTCCCAAAATTGTTGTACAGATTTAACATAATCCCTATCAAACTGCCAAGAACATACCTCCCAGACCTAGAGAAATTGTTCCTAAAGTTTATTTGGAACCAGAAAAGACATAAAATACCAAAGACAATCCTGGCCAACAAAGACAAGGCAGGAGGTATCACAATTCCTGAGTTGAAATTATACTACAAAGCCGTTTTGATAAAATCAAGATGATATTGGCAACGAAATAGACCTGAGGATCAATGGAATGGATTAGAAGTTGCATAGACCTCTATGAACACACTCAGCCACCTGATCTTCGACAAAGGGGCCAAACAAGTTTACTGGAAGAAAGATTGCCCCTTTAACAAATGGTGCTGGAAAAACTGGCTTTCTACATACCCAAAACTAAAACTTGATTCGGGTTTATCACCATGCACTAAGCTAAAGTCAAAATGGATTAAAGATCTAAACATTAAAACAGAAACACTCAATGTCTTGGAAGAGAAAGTAGGAGGAACACTTGAAGACATTGGTGTAGGCAAAGAGTTCATGAACAAACACGTATTCACATGGGAAACACTTGAAAGAATTAACAACTGTGATCAACTCTTCCTGAGAAGTCTTTCCACGTCAAAAGAAATTGTCAGCAAAGTGAAAAGACAACCCACAAATTTCGAAAAATTCTTAACTAATAAGCACTCAGACAAAGGTCTGCTCTCTAGAATTTATAAAGAACTAATATACATTAGGGCCCTCAAATTTAAAGACCCAATCTAGAAATGGGCATTTAAAATGAGTATGCACTTCTCAGAGGACAAAATTAAAGAAGCGAATAAGTATATGAAAAACTGCTCCATATCAGTAGCCATCCATGAAATGCAAATTAAAACAATGCTGAGATAATACCTCACCCCAGAAATAATAGCTATCACAAAGAAATCAACCAACAACAAATGTTGGAGAGGTTGTGGGGAAAAGGGAACTCTTCTCCACTGCTGCTGGGAATGTAGACTGGTACAACCATTGTGGAGGTCAGTGTGGAGACTCCTCAAAACAGTAGGACTAGAAATCCCATTCAAGCTCATTGTGGAGGTCAGTGTGGAGACTCCTCAAAACAGTAGGACTAGAAATTCCATTCAAGCTGGCTATCCCCCTAGTGGGAATTTTCCCAAAGGATCTGAAAACATTGTATCATAGTGATATATGTGTATCAATGCTTATAACAGCACAATTTCCAAGTCTTGGAAACAAAAAAGATGCCCCTCACATGAGGAATGGTTGAGAAAGATGTGGTTTTTTTATATAATGGTGTATTACTCAGCAACCAAAAATGATAGACTTGAAGCATTTATATTTAAGTGGATGCCACTTGATCATATACTCTTAAGTGAAATAAACCAGACACGTACAAATATCGTATAGTCTCCCTAGTATAAGTAAAAAGAAGAAATACAAATAGAAAGGTAAAACTACAACTAAAAATAATTTAGTCAGATAGTTAGTGTAAACTGTACTGCATAAGTTTAAGGGTAATAATCAACTTCTCTTCTGGATGGTTAACAACCTAAGTTTGCAGATCAAAAATTGGAGAAATGGAAGGGCCACAAGGTCAGTCAACATTTTGGCCCTAGCCTTTCATGGTCAGTGAAGACTCAGGACACAGGAAAACCTATACTGTAACATTGTGGAACTGTTGTACCCCAAATTTTCTAATCAAGGAGATTATGGAGCCACAGAGGAATGTGATCGATGATCTATAGTGTGCCTAAGGAGAATCACATGGAGTGAAAACTTTCTCCTAGTCTTTCACAGAGAGCAAATTGGTGAAGCAATGGCTGTGACTCATCCACATGGCTGACAATGACAAAGGATCTACAAAGTGAGGTACAGGGTTGCAGGATAAACCCTGAGAGGACTTGACTGACCTCTTCAGATAAAAGAGTTACATTTTTGTTATATAGGTCTTGCTTTCACTCGGTCTTCACCATCCAGCAGAAAAGTATAAAAACGAAGTATATAAAATAAGGCCATAATAATAAGCTGAGCTGTAAATGGCTCTATTCAACAACTTGTTTGGATAACCCACTAGTATTGTCGACTGCTGGGCTGCGTTGGAATGTTTTGCTGAATTCAAGCACCTATGATAATTAAATGACTATAGAACACCCATGTTTGACAGGACTAAACAAAAAAGAGGATACAAAGGAAGAACCATTCTGTATTTGTATAAACAGTACAGTTAGGATAAATATGCAGCACTTTGGTGTAATTCTATGAGAAGAATTATATGCACTAATAATATTTGGCCATGAATCCTGTGTGGTGCTTCTACTATGGATAACCGCTAGTCAGATAACAATGTAAAAATTTTTAATTATTGAAAGTGTACTATAATTCAACTTTAAAAAAAGAAAGGTATACAGCTATGTTCTCTTAATTCACTTATCAGAGGCTTCTGCTGTAATAGTATTTGTACATAGAGTATCATGTATGTGCCTTGTACAACAAAAATCCACTACAAAAATAATGGGCAATGTATAAATTGTTGAATCTGTCCCACTAATTTTATTTAAAACTGTTACTTTGCTACTTGTTCTTCAATAAAAAAATAAAAATACAAAAAAGGTCATTGACTCAGGTGAGGGTAAGAGAAAGCCCTCTCGCTTGGCTTCCTTTCTTTAGCAGCTATAGGTATAAGGATGGGGAACTGGTGCGCTCAGGGAACAGTGGTAGTCAAAGCAGGCTAGGAACATTGGAAACAAAGCAGACCCCAAGAATAGTGACCTAGTAAAACAGGAAAGCTGCATTTTCTTCCCCAAGAAGACCTTTGTGTTTATAGCACTCTTTCTGATGATGAGAACATCCTTAGCAGATGTCATCTTGTCCCAAGAGAGTCATAGTTTTGTTGATTTCCCACCATTATTAGTTGTAGAAGTCTACTGCATACCTCTGTTTTCTCTTGATAAGACTTAGTAAGACTCTTGGTAAGACTCACACTGGCCTTGCTCTCCCCCCGTGACACAGTGTAATGCCCAACAAATACCACTATATTTTATTAATATGAATACAGATAAAGTGTGTGGTTAAAAAGTTTTATTTCTTGCAATAACAAGGGACCACAGACTCAGTAGTAAAATCCCCACAAATGTGTTATCTTACAAGGTGTGGGTTCACATGTACAGTCTTCGGGGATATGGTCACATTAGTGGGGAGATGTCCTTCCACTTATCCCTGTCCAAAGCTGGATATATGATGTCAGTTGAGCCTGACGTATTGGTTCAATATCCAAGGCATGTTGAAAACACCCCTTTTCCATTAGAGTACAGCTACTGTGTCACTTTCTGTCCCATTCATGCTTTGTCTCCCTGTGAGTGACGCAATGCAATGTTCACCTGCACTGGCACTCCCCAGCCTTGCTGTGTCACTGGCTGTGCTGAAAAGAAGCCACACATGGAGCATCCTCAGGCTGTTCCCATCCAGAGGGCAGACATCACAGTCTCTCTGCTAAGAGGGGGAAGAGGCAGTTTTAAACAATTTATGTAAATGTTGGCAAATTCTCCTTTACTGCATTGTATTTTTATTGTGAATGACTTATGAAAACCTTCTGTGCACCAATTAATGGGATAACTTTTATGAGAAGTGTTAATGTGTCCAATTATTTCTATGTACCTTTAAGCTTTAAGCTATTCTGTAGTTTCAAACAAAAAATATACTGCCATGATGTACTATCTTTTATATTGATCACTGAAAATTACTCTTTTTTTTTTTTGAGGGATGACTTTGGATTTAACATAGCATTTATTTCTGTTCCAAGCCTCTTCTGAATTACTTTCCTACAGAGTCTTGCTTCAGTACCCAGGATGGGCTCAAGCTTTTGACTCTTTGCCTCAACCACCCTGGCAGGTGGGATGACAACTGAGGGCCTCCATGTCTGGCCTCAGGGTTATTTTTAGAGACTCAAATCCAGGTTGATGAGGGAGTTCTGTGGGCGACTTTCCTATTGTGCAGTTTTGTTGACAATCCTTGGTATAATAATTTTCCTCCTCTGATGAATATGTTGGGCTGTCTTTTCTCTTTATCTATTTGTACAAATTGTGTGTAGAAGTTTGTGATTTGATGTACTCCTTGCGTCTGAAAAAATTACTTGCAAAGATTATTGAACCAGAGTTTGCAAGGGGAAGTGTTTTAATTACAGGGCTAATATTCCCATCAGACTTGACATTATCCACATTTTCTGTTTATCTTTATCATTATCAGCTGTTAAATCTGTGAGGCCCATCTGGGGTCTTTCCAGATATCTATGTCTGCTATTTTCTAATGTAGAAATGTGAATCCACATTATTTAAGTCCTCATTGTAACTAATATTATTTTTCTTCTACCATATTTAAGGTTTTTCATATATTTTTTCAAAATATTTGATAAGATATTTGGTTTCAATGATTTTTACAGTGTTGTCCAATATGTTCATCCATGATTCTTAATTTTCTCATTTCCTGTCTGTGCTGTCACACTGTCATTAATATTATCATTCATTTCTCACATCATCTCCCATGATTCCGTCTCATTCTCTCAGTGATGATTGAAAAATCTCTGACTTTATTCCCAACACACAGCTGTGAGCTCTCTCTGATTACATATTCAGGCACATCTCAGAAGGTCCCAGAATCTCTGGAGTCTCTGTTAGGTATCCCTGGCTGAAGTGTCACTTACTGTTCTTTGAGGTGGCTCCTGGGCAAGTGGATGCTAGGGTAGCATACACACTGGGCTCCACTAGGAGGGCCATGTCCTGGAAGGAAAGAGGTGCAGCTGGTCTCTGTCTGAGCATCCTGCTGCAGAGTCGTACGTAGGTCACATCCTGGGCACCCTTATGCACAGCAGCCTGAAGGGGAGAGAGGAAGTCCATGCTTGGCACCACAAAAGTCTGCGGCCCTGGGAGTGCAAGACCTATCTGAGCATCCATCAGCTTGTCCTCCCTTGCCTGTCCATTCTTGCTGTCCATGACCTGGCCCAGTAAAGCCATAGGAGGGGAGGCCTGTGTCTTCCTGGGTGCTGAGTGCTTCAACTTGGCATACATCACACCCTGGGGGTTTTCATCAGGTGGGCTCTGCAGCAGGGTTACAGAGACAGAGATTGGGTTTCCTTGGTTCCACACCCATCTCCCCAGGCAGTTTTCCACATGGTAACTGCAAAAGGGATCTTTAAGAAATTAAGCCCGGCTCTGTCTTTTTGTTACTCATGAACCTTGAACGATTTCATAAGGCCTCATATGTTCTGGACAGTTTCTTCCTGCAGTCTTGCCTCATGCTTGGACCCTGCATCCCTGGCCACAGTCACGTGGCCCGTCTTCCTGAAGGCACCCGTCCTGCCTCAGGACATTTGTACTGCCCTGTACCCTGCATGCAGTGCTGGTGCATTAGAGGTCTGAGCAGCCCTTTCCATTCAGTTTTCTTCTCAGTGTTCCCCTTACCGGAACCTTCCCTGTGATTCTCCCTAGCCCTCTTATTCCTCTACCCCTTCCTCTGCTGCATTTTCTTTCTCATCTCTGTGCTCTCTTGATATCAGATGATATCAGGGCTGTGCTTACCACTGTATCTGTAGGCCCCGTGGAGCCAGATCAGTGTGGACTCCCACCCATACATGCTGCATGAATGAGCAAGGGGACCTTTGGGCATGGGGTGGCTCATTCACTCAAGGTTCTTCTGAAACAGGGACAGGAAACAGCCAAACAGAAGCTGAAGGACAGAACGGGGTCAGAGGGAGACCAGGAGGTCACTGGAAACCAGAAGAGGGTGTGTTTACAGCAGGTGGAGTCCTGGGCTTCTAGAAGGGAGGGCTCAGCTCTGAAGTCCCTAAGAGCTGAGTGCTGCAAGACAGAGCAGCTTCCCTGGGCTGAATTTGGAGATAGAAAGACTGTCTATTAGATGCAGAGGTATCTCACCTGAGTGCCCAGCTCTACCGTGTCCTCAGCCTCTGTGTTCTGCATGGTGACATCTATAAGGACAGAAGAGGGTAATCTGTTGGCCAAAGTCCTGTAGTCTCTCAGGATCCCCGATAATGTCCTATCAAGCTAGAGACAAAGTTTCAGACAGTTGTGTGATGTCCTCAGGCCTAGTGTTATGGTTCAGTCTGACTAAGCCCTGAGGCCCAGCCTCCACCTGCTCCTGTGACACTGAGACCTCTGGAAATGACCCTCCAGGGCACCTTAAAGTACAGTGGAATCTCCTGCAGGATGGGGCTTGTGCTCTGCCCTGGATTCTCCACCCTGGGCTCTGCACAGGAGACTCTATATAGACTTATCCCCTCAGACAGGTTTTCCTGTGGACCTCGGCACTCACCACTTTTTGTGGCCAAGGTCCCACCCTCCCTGCTCACCTGTCTTCCTGCTTCTTCCCTGGTGCCAGTATAGAAAGAAGAGCACAAGGAGCAGTAGTAGCAGGGAGGAGGATATGGAGATCCAGATCACAACCTTATTGTTCTGGTGCAGTCCTGGAGTGCTACCTTGAAGAGAAAAAAGCCACTTCCCTGAGTACATGTGTGCCCAGTGCAGGTGGTGCCTTTGTATCCTCAATGCATGCTCTCCTAGTGCAAAATGTGGGATTGCCAACACTCATGCAGGTTACTGAGGAGAAAACAGACAGGAAGAGCAGAGAGCTGCCAGCCCAGGAAAACAACAGGAAGCTGAGATGGGGATAGACTGGGGGATCTGGGCTTGTGGTCCTTCTCTTCCCCAAAGAGCTGAGCCTCATGATCTGGAGGGAAGGAGCCTGAACACTCTGCCAAGGCCTTGAACCCTCCTGTGCACATAGCCAACTTCACTGCACAGTGGGGACGAGACCCTGAAGCATGATGCTCCAGAGGCTTTCCTTAAAGGCCGCCCCTCCAGGACTCACAGCAAGGTCAGTACAAGAGGAACTTGCAGGTTGGGGCCAGGCATCTCCTTTACACATGAAGACACTGAGACCCACCCAGGAGGCACTGCACTGAGTCGGCATCTCCAGAGGATGCTACACCAGCTCCATAGCTCAGCCTCAGCCACATCCCCTCACAGCAGCAGCGACATCACTCACCATCCTGGGTTCCGGATTCTGGCAGGAGCAGGTGATCCTCAGGGCCACCTAGGCAGGGTGAGGAAGGTGAGGAGCTGGGCTCCACACTCTCCATTTCAAATGCTGTTCCTCCCCAGGTTAGGACACAATATCTCTCTCCACTCTCATCCCACTCCATGAAGCCCAAGTTCTGAACACTTGGGATCCAGGTTCCTTTCCCCTTCTCTGCCCATGGACAGCAGCAGAGCCTTGACTTCAAGCAGACCTGGAATAGGCTGAGCGTCTCTAGGCAGCTTGGACACAGGAGACTGGGACAGAGATGGGGACTCTCCTGTGGTGAATCCTGGTGCTGAGGATGGGTACGGGGTCACCCTGGGGATGAGGAACTGAGGGAGTTCAGGGCTGGGATGGCCAAGGCTGGACTCTTCCCTCTGTTATATCTGTGCTTCAGCCTCTGCTCACAGGGAACACCAAAGACAGGAAAGATACCCACCGAGCCCAGGGCTTCCTAGACAGAGATGAGTGGTACCCTGGGCTCAGCCATGCTAGGACCATAGGCATCGCACCTGAGACTGTGAGCTCTAGGGACTTGCTGGGCTGTGACAGCAGGTATGGAGAGGAGTTCCAGGAGCCATAGCACCTGTAGGTCCCACCAAGGGCTGAACTTGCAGTTCCCATGGAGAATTCTGCCTGGAACTGCTGAGCTTGGGACTCTGATCTCAGACGCAGGGGCGGATCGGTTGTTCCCTCCTTAGACAGAAGGAATGTGTCCATGGGGCTCTGTGACTGACACAGCAGGGTCACGTCCTCTCCTGAGGACACCATGCGACTTGGCTTTGCAGAGAGGTAAGCTGTGGCAGGAAGCTGACCTGGAGAGAAGGAGGGTGGTCAGGGGCAGCACAAATGTGTCTTGAGCTGAAACCTCAGCAGGGCTGTCTCTGAGAACCATCCATCTCTGTTTTTTCTCTGATTCTGTCCCACTGCCTTCCCCTGTCTCTCTGTCTCTCTCCCTACCTGACATCCCACCCTCACACTGGCCATCACCTTCTGGGATCCCCCAGAGGAGACTGAAGAAATTCTGGGTCCCTGTCTGAGCCCTGGGCTCCCCACCTGAGATCAGGATACCCAGTGGGTCACTGGAGGCTGACCACTCAGAGGACAGGCTGTGTCCACCGTAGCATCTGTAGCGGCCGCTGTGCAGGTGGCTCCCAGGGCCCAGGGTAAAATTGGTGTGAGAGAGCCCAGGCTGGAGCTGCAGGGCAGGGAGCTGGAGGAGATCACCTGTCCCCTCCCTGGACAGAGTGAATCTCTCATACTGAAGGTCTGATTGACACTGGAGAGTCAAATTGTGTCCAGGGGCCAGACATGGCCCTGATGTGTCAACAAGGTGGGCTTCCTGGACAGCCCTGCAGGAAGAGCCAGGCTAAGAGGCTGTTGTGTGCCATGCCCCTGCTCTCATGTCCTTCAGAGTGGGTCTCCCTGGCAATCATGCCGAGGTTTCTAGGTCTGTGGATGTCCTCAGCCGACCACCTCCTGGGGATCCTCTGTAGTAGGGTCCCGTCATTTATTTAGGATTTCCTGCATGCCTGGGTGAAATAAAGGACCTCCTCACCTGAGAAAAGAAGCTCCAGTGCATCACTTTGCTATGACCACGTTTGAGGCTTTTTTCTGTAAAAACCATAGCACCTAAATATCCACTTCTGCCTAGGGGTCACAGGGCCCACGTTGAAAAAGGCTTGGAAGCTGTCACTGGTGCCCTGCCATAATTTCAGTATCCAAGGGAGCTTGTATCCTTCCTGAATCAGAATGAAACTGTCAAATTCCAGCTGTGACCCAAACTGGAGGGTGACGTTCCCTCATGAGGTCACCACAGGGCTGGGCAGGGCTGAGAGACTGGGTTTGATGTAGAGTCCTAGGAGAGAAGGAGGCAGTGTTAAAACTGGACTTGCAACTCCCACACTGTTCCCAGGGCTGGGCTGAGAGGGCGACAACCCTGAGAACAGACATCTGCCTGAAGACAGAACCTGTAACTGGAAAACAGTATATCCTCTCACCTGTCACGACCAGCTCTAGGGGCTCACTGTGCTGTGACAAGCCAGCAGGGCTGTGATAATAACAGCAATATCGCCCTGCATTGTCCTCTCCCATGGATTCGATGGAGAACTTGGCCTTGCTCCTGGGCTCAGGAGAGTCTGTGTGTCTGAGGATGCTGGGCTGCCCTCTCTGTACAGATGATATTCCTGGGCTTCTGGTGTCCCTTCACACCACAGGGTCACAGGACTCCTCCATGGTATCACAAAACCTGGCTGAGCCAGGAGCTTGGGTTTTGGGGCAGTCCCTGCAAGGAAACAGGTGAAGAGGGGTGGTCAGTCCTGATTGCACAGACGGTCTTAAGGCTGACCTGGGAGGAGCAGAAGACACCTAAGGAACTGCCTGCTGACAGCTCCCTCTGGACCTTCTGATCTGTACTTTCCCTTCCCACACTGGTTCCCATGTCTCTGGTAACACTGTCCTGTACAAGATCCCTGTGTTCTGTATTCTTTATCCTCTCACCCATCTCACCACTAGGCCCTGCCAAAGTTTCTTTCTCAGGTCCTCAGTCATGAAGGAAAATAGCTGGGGCTTGCTCACCTGAAACCAGAAGCTCCAGGGGGTCACTGGGCTCTGACCACACCTGGGGTGTGTTCCAATAATAGCCATAGCATCTGAACGTCCAATTCTCCTTTTGCTTCACAGGGCCCACAATGAAGTGGGCCTGGAAATGCCTTTCATCTTCTTGCTGTGATTTTGATGCCAAGGATTGCTTATCTCCTTCTTTCTTAGTCAGAACAAACCTGTCAAATCCCAGCTCTGACCTACACTGGAGGGTGAGGTTCACTTCTGAGGTCACCACAGTCCTGTGAAGGGTGGAGAGGATGGGTTTTCTGTAGACTCCTAGGAGAGAAGGAGACAGCATGTGAATGGAGTTATGCCTCCCACACTGTCCCCAGGGCCGGTCTGTGAGAGGAGAACACCCTTGAAAGTAGCCCCTTTCTTCAGGAGAGAGAGCGAGCCTGGGTATGTGACTCTTTGTGTCCTCTCACCTGTCACCACCAGTTCCAGGATCTCACTGCACACTGTCCAGCCAGCAGGGGTTCGGTAGTAACAGTTATATTTTCCTGCATGCTGCTCTGGCATGGTTGTGATGGGGAACATGGCCATGTTCCTGAGTTCCAGTGATGTTTGTCTTCTCCAAGGCTTTTGGCTTCCTTTTTTATCCAAACCATATTCCTGGGCACCCAGCATCCCTTTACACCAGAGGGTCACATGTGTCCCCCGTGGCACCACAGTTCCTGGTTCAGCCCAGATCCTCAGGTTTTGGGTGGTCCCTGCAGGGAAATCACAGGTGGGTCCCAGGAACTTCCTCCTTACTTAGATCCCAGCTCTCAAAGTTAGGAAACTCCAGGACTCCCAGCACCAGCCACACCTTCTATACTCCATCCCCATTGAACAGGCATGGCCCATTGTCCCCAGGAATGAGAGCAACAACAACAGTGGGGAACACACTCACCTCCATGCACTGTGATTCTGGGGCTCAGACTCAGCCCTAGAAGAGAGTTCTCTGCGAGAGATTTGCCCTGGAGCCTTATTAGGTCCTCTGCTGCTCAGATCATCCTGAGTCTCTAGTTTCTTGATGGGCCAGCTACTGCCTATGGGGTCCATGCTAGGGGTTCCCTACCCATGTTTATTTCTCACCAATACACAGCAGGGTCCTGAGTGTGGTGGTCATGGTGTCTCTTGCCTCCTTCTGCATAGATGATACCACATTGCCTGCCACACAGAGTTTCACAGCTTAGGATTGCTTTCTGCCCTTCATAGGGTGGTCAGACCAGGAGGCCCACAGGAAGCGGAACTGACATGCACAGTTAACTGGGTTGTTTCATTCCAGGGCTGAACCTGGCTGGGTTCCAAGCTGATGTGGAGTTCCTCTTCCCTCTGGGAGCTCCTGACTGATCCTCACCTCTGATTCGAGGACTCAGCAGCCAATAGACTGGAAGCCCTACCAAGCTCGCGCCTTCTAGGGCATGGTTACCGTGTGCTGGTCCTTCCTCTTGCAGCTTCCCACTGGTCTCCTCCCTCTGTTAATCCAGTCCATCTGCACAGCATGGTAGTCTTTACTGTGGTCATCCTCACCTGGCCCTGGAGACACCCCAGTGAAGTTGCAGTACTCTAGATGAGAGCAGAGTAGTGCTCAACCCTGACTGGAGAAATCTCCCTGAATTTCAGTGCAGAGAAGGTTCACCCACAAAGTGCTTTATCATTGAGCACTTGAACCCTTTTCAATTTTTCATTTATTTTTATTTTATTAAAATACAAATGTCAATCAGACAATTTCAAGATACCTTAACCATACAGATTCAATGAATTAATATATTGCAAACTGTTTTCATAACGTTTTGGTATTGTACAAGGTGCATACATGATATTATATTTACAGATATTATTTTAGCAGATATCTCTTATCAGTGAATTAAGAGTGTAGTTGCTTACTTATCTTATGTTTTTATACCTGAATTATATCAAAAATTCAATAATTATTTACCTAGTGGATGACCATAGTACTAAAAGCCGACATAATATCCTGTCCAACCACCATTAGTGCAGATCTTGCCTCTCATAGAATTCTGTAGAAGCACAGCGTTATCTATCCCAGCTGTACTGTCTATACATACACATCGTGATTTTTTCTTTCTACAACCCTTCCTTTGTCTACACCTGTCAAAAGTGGGCACTCCATTGACATTCAACTAACTTAGGTGCTTGAACTTGACACCACAATCTAACACAGTCCAGCATTCTGCAACCATAGTGAGTTATTCAAAGAAATTGTCGACCATAGCCATTTACAGCTCAGCTTAATATTATGGGCTCACGTTGTATACTTCATTTTTATACTTTTCTGCTGGATGGTTAAGACCTAGGTAGATCAAGACTTATATACCAACACATGAACTTTATATTTCCTATGTGGTCATTGAAGTCCTCTCAGGGTTTATCTTGTAGTCCTGTACATTATTCTGTAGTTCCTTTGTCTGTGTCATCCATGTGGATGAGTCACAGCCAATGCTTGACCA